>JBBGZY010000379.1:0-92500 GCA_037952925.1 Lithobates clamitans | reverse complement strand
CTTGTATATATTGATGATGTGACTGCTGACAAAATCTGCAGGATGAATTCTGAAGTGTTTCTGGCATTATTATCTGCTCATATTCAGCAAAATGCTTCAGAACTCACTGGACGGCACTTCACAGTGCAGATGGACAATGAAGCATACTGCGAAAGCAACCAAAGAGTTTAAGGGAAAGAAGTGGAATGTTATGCAATGGCCAAGTCAATCACCTGACCTGAATCCGATTGAGCATGCATTTCTCTTGCTGAACACAAAACTGAAGGGAAAATGCCCCAAGAACAAGCAGGAACTGAAGACAGTTGCAGTAGAGGCCTGGCAGAGCATCACCAGGGATGAAACCCAGCGTCTGGTGAGGTCTATGCGTTCCAGACTTCAGGCTGTAATTAACTGCAAAGGATTTGCAACCAAGTATTAAAAAGTGAAAGTTTGATGGATGATTGTTAATCTGTCCCATTATTTGTGGTCCCTTAAAAAGTGGGAGGCACATATACAAACTGTTGTAATTCCTACACCGTTCACCTCATTTGGATGTAAATACCCTCAAATTTAAGCTGAAAGTCCGCAGTAAAGCACATCTTGTTCATTTTATTTCAAATCCAATGTGGTGGTGTATAGAGCCAATGTTTTTTTTTTTTTTATAGGCAATTCAAAATATTGAAGCAAATGGGTCAGCAAGACTGCCAGGCTAGCACGTGAGAGATATCAGGTGATATCAACAATGGAAAATGTGACATCAACAAAGGTAATCAATTCTTTCTTTAAGGGAATACACGTGTTGGCACAAGAACAAAACTCAAAAACCAAGCTGTGCTCCACATTATAGCTATAAATCATTTTTCTCTCTTTGCCACTCTTGATACCATCTGTATGTACATCAAAAATGTATCTGTTGATTTAGGCTTTTATGTTCATATGCTCCTTTGGACTAAGCAAACTAATCAGAGTTCTGGTTTCTTATTATTATGTTTGCAAAGGAAAATCTTGCAAGTAAATTTTCTGTATGGGATCTTACTAAGCTATGCTGCCATCTAGTGGTCAGTATTATGAAATAATTTTAAAGGATAAGTTCACCTTTGTATAACAGTAATGCAACATTAACCTGCTACAAGTTCCACCCCGAACATGGGTGTAACATGTTATGAGAGGTGAACTTATCCTTTAAAAGAAATTTACTAGCACGTGATACCAGAATTTCATTTAGGCATTTCACAGAATGTACCCTCATATGACAGTTGTATCATACATAAAGTGTACCAAATAGTTATACGTATGTGTGCGCATATACACACACACACACACACACACACACACACACATATACATATACATATACATATACATATACATATACATATATATATATTTATTTATTTTTTTTTAATGTGTGTGTGTGTGTGTGTGTGTATGTATACATTTCTGTAAGCTTTAATTAACACACAAGAATTAGACTTCCGACTCTATGAAAGAATAATAGAATGTATTGGCAATCAATCAACTTCACAAGGTCCCCTGTAGTAGTTTTAAACTCCAGCATACACTATGACACCAGCAGCATA
Organism: Lithobates clamitans; assembly: GCA_037952925.1. Lineage (NCBI taxonomy): Eukaryota > Metazoa > Chordata > Amphibia > Anura > Ranidae > Lithobates > Lithobates clamitans. The sequence goes on along the minus strand of JBBGZY010000379.1, from coordinate 90,941 downwards.
AACAGTAGCTCTCTTCATGAGATGAAATGCCCAAAGTGACAAAATAAGTAAAAATAGGGATCTGGCTATGTCACTTGAGAGCTCTACATGACAAAGGGACTAGGTTAAGGCCCGAGAGAAAGAATTTTAAGGCAAGCACAGCTCTGCCCGCAGGATGTCTATGCTTTGAGTTTGTGATACGGCGTAAACATATTCATGGTTTGAGTGGTTACGGTACCGCACCTCAGTAGTTAGATGCGTAATAAGGTGGGATCTTTGAATACAACTGAGTGATTAGATGAAGGGTAGGCACAGTTGTAGCAATTAAATGAACAGTATGCACAGTTTTAGCAGTGGGATGAAAAGAACAGCAACAGTTATAACAATGGTGTGTGGAAATTTTATACCCGCAGCTTCTTACAAGTGGGGATTAATATCACTGTCAAAGATTCTCCCCCCTCTCTCTCTCGTCTAGCTGTCAGGAAGCGAGCACAGCTATTGCTCAATCTCATGCATCCAACATGTACTGACACGTAGATGCTTGTCTGTGCACCATCCATGTGCATTGATGCCATGTTGCCTATTTAAAGGGGACCCTAGTGTGTGCTAATGGCTGGATTTTCCTCAGTTTTCCTGTGACCCGTGTTCCTGCTTGCTGACTGATCTTCAGTTGCTGCCCCGGCTTGTTTCTGACCCTGCTCTGTGTATTCTGGATACCAACCTCAGCCTGCCTCTGACTATTCTCTGCCTGATTCCCTTGTACTGCCCTCGGCCTGCTCCTGGACTTTGCTCTGCCTTATTCCCTGGTACTGACTTCGGCTGGCTACCGGATCCTGCTCTGCCTGCTCCTTGTTCTGGCTGCTGCCTCAACATGTATGACCCTGGCTCACCTTGACTACATCGCTGTTTGTGGCAATCGCCTGCTACTTAGCTACTGGCACCCATGCTTCTTTGTGCCTTGTACCTCTGTCATCACATTCAGGGGTGCTTGGACGAGAGCCACAAGGGAAGCCCTCTTGTCAACTCTGCCTCCCAAACAAGGTACGTGCCACCAGCCATCTGGATAAGGGTACTAAAGCGTTCAGCATACCAACCACTCATGGGCTCATTCTTTCCCAGAGAGACACAACATAGCACCTCTTCCTTTGCAGCTGCTCTCCGGTTGGTGCTCTCTCTAACTTCCCCTCTTTCTTGGGCTTTGCTATTTTTATGGCTCCCTGTTCTCAGGTATGCCTGGGTACAATAGTTGGTTTCCCAGTATTGGCCTGGACTTCAATCTCTTCCCACAGTGCTGCAGTCCAAAGTCAATCTTAACAGAAAGCACACCTGCTGCTGCCATCCTATAGATAAAAGGACGTCCTGCATAGTCAGTAACATTAAGTCCCCATGCATACAGCGCATTTTTACAGTTGCTTTTACCAGCTTAAAAATGCCTCTCCATGTTATTCTATGTGTCCGTGCACATAGGCTTTTAGGAGCTGTAAGTGGCATAGGCGTTTTCAAGCTGCAAAAAAAAAAAAAAAAACCCAGGGCCAGCATGCTCTGAAGACCAGCGTTAAAACTGTAAAAACCTCTGATGCCATGTCAAAATCAATAGTTCTTTATGAGAGCCGTCTTAACTGACGACTTTCAGCCCACTGATTTAAACAGAAGTCACATCCAAGTTGGATCATCTTGATCCGACTTGTGGCATGCGACTTGTGCTCTGAGGATTTTGAAGGGGAATCCCATGCCAAAATTTTAAAAAAACAGTGTCGGTCTGCTATGGATTTTGAGGGGAAACTCAACGCACATCCGGTGATGTTACCATAAGATTCTGCCCCTAAGTAATGTCATGTTCCATCACAAGGGGCGGGGTCTCATGATGATGTCACTGGATGGCCACGCCCCATGGCTATATAAGAATTAGTAGAGAACGGAGCTGGCACAATGATGGGAGCCAGCGTTGGAAGGGTCGGGTTGGCAGAGGAGAAGACAGCACCAGAGGGAGAAGACACACCACATTGCATTTTTTGGGGGGCTGGAATCTGAGGGTCCCTATTTTAAATAGGGCTTCCAGATTCCAATAAGCCCCCTACCCACAGACCCCCACAACCCATCAACATGGTGACAAGGTGCTTTGGAGTGGGGGTGCAAACCCCCCCGCCCCAAAGCACCCACCCCCCATGTTAAGGACATGTGTCCTGGTATGGTCCGGGGGGGTTCGCTTGTCTCCCCCTTTTCTGACCTGCTGGGCTGCATGCTTGGATAAGGGTCCGGTATGCATTGGGGGGCCCTATGCCAGGGCCATCTTAACAGCATCATGGGTCCCTGGGCAAAGTAATGCACTGGGGCCCCTACAAGCCTGTCCCAATTTTCGCACCTACTCTCAAAAATTAAGGTATAATTCCTCAGTGTGCCCAACATTGCAGCCTCACTGTGCCAACATTGCAGCCTCACTGTGCCAACATTGCAACCTCACTGTGCCAACATTGCAACCTCACTGTGCCAACATTGCAGCCTCACCGTGCCCACATTGCAGCCTCACCGTGCCCACATTGCAGCCTCACCGTGCCCAACATTGCAGCCTCACCGTGCCCACATTGCAGCCTCACCGTGCCCAACATTGCAGCCTCACCGTGCCCAACATTGCAGCCTCACCGTGCCCAACATTGCAGCCTCACCGTGCCCAACATTGCAGCCTCACCGTGCCCAACATTGCAGCCTCACCGTGCCCAACATTGCAGACTCACCGTGCCAACATTGCAGACTCACCGTGCCCCCATTGCAGACTCCCTGTGCCCCCATTGCAGACTCCCTGTGCCCCCATTGCAGACTCCCTGTGCCCAACATTGCATCCTCGCCAGGGCAGAGGAAGAGAGAGGCAAAGATCACCACTGAAAGGTTGTACATCGCTTCACCAATCACCTGGACAGATCAGCATTGTGTATTATGACTATAAAATACCGCCCAGGGCTCAGTATGTTGGGACTGTGCTATACATACCATCCTACATGGGTGTTCTGCAATACACCATACAGAATATAAATACCAGATGGAGGAAGGGCAGGGGTCGGGCCGTCTTTTCTAAGCCAAGATGAAGATGACACAAGATCATCAATCTCTTCAGAAACCAAAAGTTTCGCTCCGCTGCTGAGACCGCTCCGCTCCCTCTGAGCCACGCTGTCTGAAGAACAGCAGAGGTGGGCGGAGCTTATTCACTAGCCGCAGTGTGCTATGAATGCTGGGGCGGCCGCGGCCTCTGACTGACGTCACTTGTTACTAAGCTAGACGCCGGGCGGCCGGCGATTCTAGCAAGTGAGCAACCAGTGCAGTGCACGATGGCGTCAGTGTTCTGAAGCAGATTGCAGCGCTACTGCGGTGAGGATCGGCCCTGGGATCGGGTAGGGCCCTCCAGGCAAGTGGGGCCCCCGGGCAACTGCCCAGCCTGCCCAATCAATAAAATGGCCCTGCCCTATGCCTTTTTTTTTGCCGTGGGTTTCCCCTTCAAGAAAATCAGAGCACAAGTCGCTGCCACAAGTTGGATCATAATGTTCTGACTTGGATGCAACTTCAATTCAAATCAATGGGCTGAAAGTCCAATCAGTTAAGATGGCTCTCATAGGGAACCATTGATTTTGAATAGAGGCAGAGAAACGCTGCTAAAAGCTAACACGGCTAAACGCGCATTAACACCAATGCAAAAAGCTACCAAAAAGCGCGTTTTTACAGCCGCTTATTCCTGGCGTCAGTAGTGGCTTTGCAGCTCGTTTTTTTCTAACGCCCTGTGTGCATGAGGACTTACTCTTGTTACAATGGTAAGACAGACAGTAACTGACTCAAACCATGGCTGCCAAAAACATAGGACCTGGTACCCCCCCCATGACATAAGGAAATATACAGTATCTCACAAAAGTGAGTACACCCCTCACATTTTTCCCTAGAAGCCCATGTTCTGAATCTGGGCAAGCAACTGTCAGCACTGAGAAGTCCCTCCATACTAAAGGAGAGCCAGGAACATACACAGCAGGTGCCGGCAGAGGCCAGCACAGAGGCAGATGGAGACAAAGAGGTGTAGGCACTAGGAAAGAGTAGATGGGTGACAGTCAGGAAGGGTAGAGGAGGAAGTGCCAGGAAATCTGATCCAGGGCTGGAGCATCCCAGTAAGTACGCTCCATTGAGTGACATTCGTGAAACCAGTCAGGGACCAGCACTGCTGGAGCTGAGGGACTCTCCTAGCTGCCAGGGGAAGAACTCCTCCAGTGAGAGTGGGGGGGAAGCAAAGGGAAAGAAAAGACAGATTCTGGTGGTAACAAAGACCTGAAGCGCCGAACTGTATGTTGTCTACTGGGCGCTCGGGTTTAGCACATCACCTATCTGGTGGACAGATTACTGGGAGGGTCTGGGGAAGACCCAGCTGTCATGGTGCACGTTGGCACCAATGATAAAGTCAGAGGCAGATGGAGTGTCCTAAAAAACAATTTTAGGGATTTGGGAGATAAATTGAGGAAAAGGACCTCCAAGGTAGTATTCTCAGGAATACTACCGGTACATCGAAAGGCAGAGGGAGATTAGGGAAGTTAACAAGTGGCTGAGGAGGTTGTGTAGTAAGAAGGAGTTTGGGTTCCTGGAGGACTGGGTCAACTTCTCAGTCGATAACCAGTACTATAGAAGGGGTGGACTGAACCTAAATCACGAGGGTGCAGATCAGCTGAGAATGAAGATGGCCAAAAAGTTAGAGAGGGTTTTTAAACTAGGCAATGGCGGGGAGGGTCTAGAGGTAAATATAGTCCAATTGTACAAAATAGATATGACAACCCAGTGCTTACAACCCGCAGCCTAGTGGTGGAAGGTCAAGCGGATAAGGTATACAGCACATAACCCGACATGTTTCGGAAATTGGTATGTATTATTCCTTCCTCAAGGGATTTATAGTTGGGTGATCAAATCTTTATCTGTAATGTAGATTTCAAAATGATAGAATGGTATTGTCATGCATAAAATTACTGACAAAAGTGGTATAGGGTTTTTTAACTGGTCATACTTACATCAATCAGATTCATGAAAACAAACAAAATGTGACAAGACAAAAAATTGGAAGCAGAAATGGAGCAGGCTGGTTAAAAGGTCCACAAAGATGTAAGATGGGCAGCTTCAGGTGCGGGGCCGAACGCTGCAGCACTTTCACAAGAGGCGCCTGATTTTGGTCTGTATGATTAAAAATAGTATATAAGAAATGCATATAGGTTAATCCCATGTGCAGCTAGAGAAAGCAACTAACAGGCTGCAGTGTGGGGATATGAGGGTATAGACATCCCAACACTTAGGTACAAAGAGTAGCTGGATTACCTTTTAATCTTTCACTTAGTCTCCTGAGATGCAGACCTCCGGTCAGCAGTTCCACAACTGACAAATGCCCTGTGAGTGTCTGCATCTCAAATAGTACAACTGATTTGGCATCAACCAATCAGCGTGTGCTCCAAAAAATCAGCTGCATGTAGAGCAGCTGTGGCTGGAGCTCAGAGCGTCTCCCTGACGTTATTAAAGTCTATGGGACACAAACGTGAAAAATCAAAAGTGCTAATTTTAAGAGTTAATATGCAAGTTATTGTCATAAAAAGTGTTTGGGGACCCGGGTCCTGCCCCAGGGACATGTATCAATGCAAAAAAAAGTTTTCAAAACGTCCGTTTTTTCGGGAGCAGTAATTTTAACCACTTCCCGCCCGCAGTATACAGAATGACGGCCGGGAAGTGGTTCTGTTATCCTGACTGGGCGTCATATGATGTCATATGATGTCCAGCAGGAGAACATGCTGGCGCGCGCCTGTGGGGGCGTGGAACATGGCTATCGCTGTCAGCGGCTTCCTACCATGTGATCAGCTGTGACCAATCATAGCTGATCACAGCGTAAACTAGGAAGTGCCGGTAAATGGCATTCCTCGGTTCATGCTCACAGGGAGAGCCGATCTGCAGCTCTCCCTGTCAGAGGGGGGGTCTGTGCTGATTATCAGCACAGCCCCTTCAGATGTGCAGATAAGCTACCAATCAGTGCCCAGCATTCCCCCAATAAAAAAGCCTTCAAGTGCACACCACTGTGCCAATCAGTGCCCACCACAATGCCAATCAGTGCCCAGCAGTAACACCTGTCAGTAACACATCAGTACTTCATCATCAGTGCTGCCCATCAGTGCCACCTGTCAGTGCTAATCAGTACCACCTATCAATGCCAATCAGTGCCACCTGTCAGTGCTTATCACACCCGCCTGTCAGTGCCCATCACAGCCGCCTGTCAGTGCCCATCAGTGCTGCCTATCAGGGCCGCCTGTCAGTGCCCATCAGTGCCGCCTGTCAGTGCCCATCAGTATCGCCCCTCAGTGCCTATCAGTGCTGCATATCAGTGCCGCCTATTAGTGCCCATCAGTGCTGCATATCAGTGATCCCTATCAATGCCCATCAATTCTACATATCAGTGCCTCCTCATCAGTACCCATTAGTGCCACCTTATCAGTGCCAACTCATCAGTGCCCATCAGTGCTGCCTCATTAGTGCCTATCAGTGAAGGGGAAAACAAAATTTTATGACAAAAACTAAGCAAAACTTTTTTTTTTCAAAAACTTTGGTCTTTTTTAGTTTGTTTATCAAAAAATAAAAACCCCAGAGGTGATCAAATACCACCAAAAGAAAGCTTTATTTGTGGGAAGAAAATGATAAAAATGTTGTTTGGGTACAGTATTACATGACCGCCCAATTGTCATTCAAAGTGTGACAGCGCTGAAAGCTGAAAATTGTCCTGGACAGGAAGGGGCGAATGTGCCTGGTATTGAAGTGGTTAATAATGCTTAAAGTGAAACAATAAAATTGAAATATTCCTTTAAATTGCGTACCTGGGGGTGTCTATAGTATGCTTGTAAAGTGGCGCATTTTTCCCGTGTTTAGAAAGGTCCCTGCACAAAATGACATTTCTAAAGGAAAAAAGGCATTTAAAAGTAATAGCGGCAATAGTGGATTGTCTATGGGAAAAATCAAAAGTGCCAATTTTAAGGGTTAATATGCAAGTTATTGTCATAAAAAGTGTTTGGGGACCCGGGTCCTGCCCCAGGGGACATGTTAGGACATGTATCAATGAAAAATTTCTTTTTAAAAGCGGAAGTTTTTTCTGGAGCAGTGATTTTATTAACCAGTTAAGCCCCAGACCATTTTGCTGGCCAAAGACCAGAGCACTTTTTGCGATTCGGCAGCTGCGTCGCCTTAACTGACTATTGCGCGGTTGTGCGACGTGGCTCCCAAACAAAATTGACATCCTATTTTTCTCACAAATAGAGTTTTCTTTTGGTGGTATTTGATCACCTCTGCGGTTTTTATTTTTTGCGCTATAAACAAAAAAATTGTGACAATTTTGAAAAAAAAGCATTATTTTTTACATTTTGCTATAATAAATATCTCCAAAAATATATAAAAAATATTTTTTTCCTTAGTTTAGGCTGATACGTATTCTTCACATTATTTTTGGTAAAAAAAATCACAATAAGCGCTTATTGATTGGTTTGCACAAAAGTTATAGCGTTTACAAAATAGGGGATAGTTTTATGGCATTTTTATTAATTTTTTTATTTACTAGTAACAGCGGCGATCAGCAATTTTTATCATGACTGCGACATTATGGCGGGCACAGACATTTTTGACACATTTTTGGGACCATTGTCATTTATACAGCAATCAGTGCTATACAAATGCACAAATGATTCCTGTGTAAATGACACTGGCAGTGAAGGGGTTAACCACTAGGTGGCAGTGTAGGGGTTAAGTGTATCCTGGCGAGTGATTCTAACTGTGGGGGGTGTGGCTATGTGTGGCACGTCACTGATCTCTGCTCCTGATCACAGGGAGCAGAGATCAGTGACACTGTCACTAGGCAGAATGGGGAGATGCTTGTTTACATTAGCATCTCCCCGTTCTTCCTCTCCATGAGACGATCGCAGGTGTCCCCGCGGACATCAAGTCCACGGGACACGCAACCCGACTCATGAAGCTTGCCACGCGCCCGCAGGCTGCCTCTTAAAGGGCAACGTACAGGTACACTAGTTTGCCTATACGTGCCATTCTGCCACAGTATATCTGCCTGAGGCGGTCGACAAGCGGTTAAAGTGAAATAATAAAAGTGAAATATTCCTTTAAATTTTGTACCTGGGGAGTGTCTATAGTATGCCTGTAAAGTGTTGCATTTTTCCCGTGTTTAGAACAGTCCCTGCACAAAATTAAATTTCTAAAGGAAAAAAGTAATTTAAAAGTAATAGCGGCTTTAGTGAATTGTTGGGTCTCGGCAATACAGATAAAAGTCATTGAAAATAATGGCATGGGATCCCCCGAGTCCATTACCAGGCCCTTTGAGTCTGGTATGAATATTAAGGGGAACCCCGAACCAAAAAATTGCGTGGTGGTCCCCCCAAATTCCATACCAGGCCCTTCAAGACTGGTATGGATTTTAAGGGGAACCCTGCGCCAATTTTTTTTTTAAATGCTGTAGGGGTCCCCCTCAAAATCCATACCAGACCCTTCAGATTTGGTATGGATTTTAAGGGGAACCCCGCTCCAAAATTTAAAAAAAATGGCATAGGGGTCCCCTCAAAAATCCATACCAGACTCTTACCTGAGCATGCAACCTGGCAGGCCGCAAGAAAAGAGGGGGGATGAGAGAGCGCCCCCCCTCCAAAACCATACCAGGCCACATACCCTCAATATGGGGAGAGTGCTTTGGGGTAGCCCCCCAAAGCACCTTGTCCCCATGTTGATGGGGAGAAGGGCCTCATCCCCACAATCCTTGCCCGGTGGTTGTGGGGGTCTGTGGGCAGGCGGGCTTATCAGGATCTGGAAGCCCCCTTTAACAAGGGGACCCCCAGATCCCATTCCCCATTTGAAATGGTAATGGGTACATTGTACCCATACCACTTCACAAAAAAGTGTCAAATTTTTAAATAACCACTTTGGGACAAGTCCTTTATTAAAAAATAAAAATGTCCCATGAAGTCCATTTATCTTCTTCTCTCGCTCCGCTAACGGACCAAAAAGAAAACCTGCAGGCCACCACCGATCCACCACCATGGGAGGCACCCGCCATAATGACCGTCCTCTCAGGTGACAGTTCTTTTATAACTGAGGGCGTGGCCACATGGTGATGTACCTGGGTGACCCCGCCCCGCTCTGACGCACAGGGACTTCCCAATGGCTTCCCCGTGGTGTCAGAGGGGGCGGGGCCACCCATTAACACCACGGGGAAGCCATTGGGAAAAAAATTTGGCACAGGGTTCCCCTTAATATCCATACCAGACCTGAAGGGCCTGGTATGGAATTTGGGGGGACCCCATGCAATTTTTTTTTTAGATTTTGGTTCAGGGTCCCCCTTAATATTCATACCAGACCCAAAGGTCCTGGTAATGGCCTGGGGGGATCCCATTCTGTTTTTTCCAATGACCTTTACCTGTATTGCCCGACAATTCACTATAGCCACTATTACTTTTAAATGACTTTTTTTTCCTTTAGAAATGTCATTTTGTGTAGGGACTGTTCTAACCACGGGAAAAATGGGACACTTTACAGGCATACTATAGACACCCCCCAGGTACGAAATTTAAAGGAATATTTCACTTTTATTGTTTCACTTTAAGCATTATTAAAATCACTGCTCCCAAAAAAGGCAATTTTTAAAACCTATTTTGCATTGATACATGTCCCTTGGGGCAGGACCCAGGTCCCCAAACACTTTTTATGACAATAACTTGCATATAAGCCTTTAAAATGAACACTTTTGATTTTTCATGTTAATGTCCCATAGACTTTAACGGTGTTCCGGCTGCTTTCAAATTTGCCCCGAAATCCGCATATTGTTCCTGTTTGCTAGAGCATGCGAACAACCAAACTTATGCTCAGGCCGAACCGTTCGCCCATCCCTAATTAGCACTAATCGGTATGGATTCATGAAGAATCGTTCTTGCCAAACCAATCTATTGACCTTCTATGTGGAGGTGAGTTGCCATCTAGATAAAGGAAGGCCCGTAGTTGTGGTGTATCTGGATTTTGCAAAAGCATTTGACACAGTTCCCCATAAATGTTTACTGTACAAAATAAGGTCCGCTGGCATGGACCATAGGGTGAGTACATGGATTGAAAACTGGCTACAAGGGCGAGTTCAGAGGGTGGTGATAAATGGAGAGTATTCAGAATGGTCAGGGGTGGGTAGTAGGGTCCCCCAGGGTTCTGTGCTGGGACCAATCCTATTTAATTTATTGTATTTGTGGACGATACTAAGCTAAGCAGGGCCATAACTTCTCCGCAAAAAGATCTGAACAAATGAATGGGGTGGGCAACTACATGGCAAATGAGGTTCAATGTAGAAACATGTAAAATAATGCATTTGGGTGGCAAAAATATGAATGCAATCTATACACGGGGGGGAGAACCTCTGGGGGAATCTAGGATGGAAAAGGACCTGGGGGTCCTAGTAGATGATAGTCTCAGCAATGGCATGCAATGCCAAGCTGCTGCTAACAAAGCAAACAGCATTAAAAAGGGGATTAATTCCAGAGATAAAACAATAATTCTCCCACTCTACAAGACTCTGGTCAGGCCGCACCTAGAGTATGCTGTCCAGTTCCAGGCACCAGTCTTCAGGAAGGATGTACTGGAAATGGAGCGAGTACAAAGAAGGGCAACAAAGCTAAAAAGCTAATAAAGGGTCTGGAGGATATTGGTTATGAGGAAAGGTTGCAAGCACTGAACTTATATATAGAGAGAAAAGACGCTTGAGAGGGGATATGATTTCAATATACAAATACCATACTGGTGACTAGGGATGAGCCGAACACCCCCCCGGTTCGGTTCGCACCAGAACCTGCAAACGGACCGAGAATTCGCACGAACGTTAGAACCCCATTGACGTCTATGGGACTCGAACGTTCAAAATCAAAAGTGCACATTTTAAAGGCTAATTTTCATGGTATTGTCCTAAAAATGGTTTGGGGACCCTGGTCCTGCACCAGGGGATATGTATCAATGCGGAAAAAACTTTTAAAAACTGCCATTTTTTCAGGAGCAGTGATTTTAATGATGTTTAAAGTAAAAAAAAAAAATATTCATTTAATTATCATACCTGGGGGGTGTCTATAGTATGCCTGTAAAGTGGCGCGTGTTTCCCGTGCTTAGAACAGTCCCTGCACAAAATGACATTTTTAAAGGAAAAAAAGTCATTTAAAACTGCTTGTGGCTTTAATGTAATGTCGGGTCTTGGCAATATAGATGAAAATCAGTGAGACAAATGGCATGGGTACCCTCCAGTCCATTACCAGGCCCCTTGGGTCCTGTATGGATATTAAGAGGAACCCCGCACCCAAATTAAAAAAAGGAAAGGCGTGGGGCCCCCAGGCCCTATATACTCTGAACAGCAGTATACAGGCGGTGCAAACAAGACAGGGACTGTAGGTTTGTTGTTAAGTAGAATCTGTTTGTAATTTTGAACTGGTACATTTTTAAAGTGAAGCTCCAGCCAAAAAATCTGTTTTTAAGCTTTTTGGAAAATATAGGGAAGGGTTATCACCCCTGTGACATTTGTTTTGCTGTCGGTGCTCCTCTTCGGAAGATTTCACCTCACTTTTTGTCCCAATGACAAATGTTTTTTGAAAATTTGGGGTTTTTAGGATTGGTGATAAAGCATCAGTGGAAAGGAGAAAAGTTTTTCCCATATTAACTCTTACAGGAGAGAATTTCCCTTCCTATGGGGTAGATTTCATCTCACTTCCTGTTGTCTCCTTCCGTTTGCAAGTAGGAGTCGTTTGTAAGTTGGATGTTTGAAAGTAGGGGCCTGCCCTATATACTCAGCAGAAATTTGGGCCTTAGGTGTTGTTGTGGCCTCAACACTGTAAGCCCTCACAGGGCCCTGCTGTGAAATATTAGATCAAGAATTGTAATTACATGCCCCTGTTGAATAGGGCCAGAAAAATTGGGCCTTTGGTGATGGTGGTGCTGGTGTCACAACACTGTAAGTCCTCACAGTTACTCTTGGTGGGCGCTGGAATGGGCCCTGCTGTGAAATATTATATCAAGAATTGTAATTACATGCCCCTGTTGAACAAGGGCTGAAAAATTGGGCCTTTGGTGGTGGTGGTGGTGCTGGTGCCACAACACTGTAAGTCCTCACAGTTAATCTTGGTGGGCGCAGAAACAGGCCCTGCTGTGAAATATTCGATCAAGAATTGTAATTACATGCCCTTGTTGAACAGGGGCTGAAAAATTGGGCCTTTGGTGGTGGTGGTGGTGCTGGTGGCACAACACTGTAAGTCCTCACAGTTACTCTTGGTGGGCGCTGGAACAGGCCCTGCTGTGAAATATTATATCAAGAATTGTAATTTACATGCCCCTGTTGAACAGGGGCTGAAAAATTGGGCCTTTGGTGGTGGTGGTGGTGGTGGAGCTGGTGGCACAACACTGCAACCCCTCACAGATACTCTAGTTGGAACGCAGGAATGAGCCCTGCTGCAAAGCATTGCATCAAAAATTGTAATTACACGCCCCTGTTAAACAGGGGCTGGAAAAATGGGCCTTAGGCACTGGTGCTGGTGCCACAAAACTGCAACCCCTCACAGATACTCTAGTTGGAGCGCAGGAACTAGCCCTGCTGCAAAGAATTGCATCAAAAATTGTAATTACATGCCCCTGTTAAACAGGGGCTTAAAAATTGTGCCTTAGGCACTGGTGGCGGCGCCCAGAACCAAAAATGTTCTTACAAGCTATTAGCATGATCATTGAGGAGGAAGAGGATAATTACTCAGCATAACAGGATAGTCACTCAGCATCAGCATAGGCAGTCTTTGAAGGGATCTGACATTTCAAAAAAAATTATTCGGTTACATCAGCATCAGGTGCTTGGTAGCTGGTGGAGATCCAAGACTGATTCATTTTTATGAAGGTCAGTCGATCGAGCGAGTCGGTGGACAGACGCACCCTGTGATCGGGTACAAAGCCTCCAGCAGCACTGAATGTGCGTTCCGAAAGAACGCTGGATGCAGGACAGGCCAGTAGCTCAATTGCATACTGTGCAAGCTCTGGTCAGTGATCCATCCTCAAGACCCAGTAACCCAGAGGATTTTCGGTGGAAAAGGTGTCCAAGTCAGATCTTGCCCCTAGGTATTCCTGCACCATGTAAAACAGACGCTGGCGATGGTTGCTGGAACCGATCATACCTTGGGGCTGCGGACTAAAAAATTGTCTGAACGCATCGGTCAGACGGCCACCTTCTCCACCGCTCCTTCTTTGACTGACCGAAGCCTCAGAAAAACGTTGTCCAGAAACAGGAGTTTGTAACCTCCCAGTCTCTGGGAACGCGTTGCACAGACCTTTCTGCAAGGCCTCCCGAAGATTTTTCATCCTCTGCTCCCTCTGGGACAGCAAGATAAGGTCCGCAACCTTACCCTTGTAAAGTGGATCAAGGAGGGTTGCCAGCCAGTATTGGTCCTTCTCCTTGATACCACGAATACAAGGATCCTTACGCAGGCCATGCAGCGTAAGTTTGCTGAAGCATTCGGTCTGGAGTCCTCTGGGTCACTAAGGACGACATGGTCCGCAGCCACCTCCTCCCAGCCACGTACAAGTCCATGTGTTTCTTGGGACTAATCCCTTAAAAACTGCTGCTGATGCTGAGTGCCAGGCTCCACCTCCATACTGACACAATCCTCCTCCTCCTCCTCCTCTTCCTGTGTGATCGGCGGGCATGCAGGAACACTGTCTGGATAAAGGGGGTCTTGAGAGCTAAGAAAGTCCTCATCTTCCTGTCTCTGTTCTGCCTCAAGTGCCCTGTCCATTATTCCACGCAGCGTGTGCTCCAACAGGTGGACAAGGGGGACAATGTCACTGATGCATGCACTGTCACTGCTCACCATCCTTGTGGCCTCCTCAAATGGTGACAGGACAGTGCATGCATCCCTGATCATGGCCCACTGGCGTGGAGAAAAAAAACCAAGCTCCCCTGACCCTGTCCTGGTGCCATAGTCGCACAGGTACTTATTGATGGCCCTCTGCTGCATGTTCAGCCGCTGCAGCATGGCCAACGTTGAGTTCCACCTGGTGGGCATGTCACAGATTGGGCGGTTCTTGGGCAGGTTAAATTCCTTTTGGTGGTCTGCCAGCCAAGCACTGGCATTATATGACCGGCGGAAATGCACACAGACTTTCCTGGCCTGCCTCAGGACATCCTGTAAGCCTGGGTACCTGCCCAAGAACCGCTGCACCACAAAATTAAGGACATGAGGCAAACAGGGCACATGGGTCAGTTGTCCCTGTCAGAGGGCAGAGAGGAGGTTGGTGCCATTGTCGCAAACCACCATTCCTGCCTTAAGTTGGCGTGGCATCAACCACTTCTGAACCTGCCCCTGCAGAGCTGACAGAACCTCTGCTCCAGTGTGGCTCCTGTCCCCCAAGCACACTAGCTCAAGCACCGCATGTCATCTTTTGGCCTGCGTACTTGAGTAGCCCCTTGAATGCCTATGGAGTACCGCTGGTTCCGAGGACAAAGCACAGAAAGAGGCCATAGAGGAAGAAGAAGAGGAGGGGGTGGAGGAGAGAGGTGTGTCAAAATCATTAGTAGTGGCATTTTGGAGGTGTGGTGGTGGAAAAACCTCCAACACTACTGCACCTTGTCCTGCATCATTCCCAGCTGCCAGCAGAGTCACCCAATGCGCCGTGAAACTTAGGTAACATCCCTCTCCATGCCTGCTGGACCATGAGTCAGCGGTAATATGCACCTTACCGCTGACCGCCCTGTTCAGCGAGGCATGGACATTGCCTTCCACATGCTGCTAGAGAGCCGGAATCGCCTTCTGTGAGAAAAAGTGGCATTTGGGTACCTGCCACTGAGGAACCGCACATTCCACAAACTCACGGAAGGGGACAGAGTCTACCAACTGAAAAGGCAGCAGTTGAAGTGCTAGCAATTTTGTCAAGCTAGCATTCAACCGCTGGGCATGTGGATGGCTGGGAGCAAACTTCTTTCGGCGGTGCAGCAGCTGGGGCAGGGAAATTTGCCTGGTACAATCTGATGTCGGTGTACCGAAAGCAGATTGCCCACAAGTACTTGGCTGTGACACACCTAATTCTACACCTTCATTCCTCTCAGTGCAGGTCTCAGAGAGGACTGAAGGTATAGTGGGGTTGGAGATCTCAGCTGATGAGGAGCAAGGAGAGGTCCTCTTTGTTCTTTGGTGTGGGTCTTTTAGATACGCTTGCCAACGAACTGCATGGCAGGTCAACATATGTCTGATCAAGCATGTGGTGCCTAAGCGGGAGATGTTTTGGCCACGCGAGATACGCTTGAGACATATGTTGCAAATAGCAGTTGTGCGATCTGATGCACTCGTCTCAAAAAAGGCCCACACCAAAGAACGTTTAGAATAACGCGCAGAGACAGCAGCGCCCTGCACATGCGGAGCTTTGCGGTGTGATGTAGTCAGTGTGCTGCCCTTAGGCTGGCCCCTGGAGAGCATCCTGCCTCGTTGGTGATATGCCTCCTCCTCTTCCTCCTCCTCTCTCCTATCAGGCACCCACATTGAGTCAGTGACCTCATCATCCCCTCCCTCCTCATCACTGGAGCAAACCTGGCAGTATGCTGCAGCAGGGGGAGCATGACTGCCAAATTGCTGTCCTTCTTGGGCACCCCCTCTGTCCGTGCTCACCTTACTGCTTTCATTTAGCTCAGTATCATCAACAGAGCCTTCTAAACGCTGGGCATCCTCCTTGACATGTACCCAACACTGTGGTCAAACAGTTCGAAGGGTTTCCTCAGGAGGACATGGTGGGGCTAGGGAGGGAGTCACTGATGCCATTGAGCCGAGGGAAGAGGCCGCGTTGGCAGCTGCTTTGCCAGACAAAGTACCCTGAGCATGAGTGAGAGAGGATGAGGAGGATGAGGACGGCTTTGTCATCCACTCGACCAAGTCTTCCGCATGTTGCGGCTCAACACAGTCAGCTGCCGAAAAAAAGGCCAAGCGTGTCCCACAGCCACGTGCTGATGAGGATGCACCGTCTCCACGACCAGCACTGTTGCCTCTAGACACAGAGCCTGCTTGCCCTCTTTTATTGGCTTGTCACTGCCTGCCTCTCCTTGTTGGCCTTCCAGACATACTAATGGCCTGTAGCTGCGCTAAGCTGGGATATATATATATATATATATATATATATATATATATATATATATATATATACTGATACTGCAGCTAGCAAAATCAACTGCCTGCCTGTAGTATCAGAACACCACCAACCTTCTACAGGTAGCTTTAGCTGAACACTGTGCAGAGGTCGCACTACACTAACATGTAAATAATTTAGCTGCCTGCGGTAGTGATAGGATCAGGAAAACACCACCAACCTTCTACAGGTAGCTTTAGCTGAACACTGTGCAGAGGTCGCACTACACTAACGTGTAAATAATTTAGCTGCCTGCGATAGTGATAGGATCAGGAAAACACCACCAACCTTCTACAGGTAACTTTAGCTGAACACTGTGCAGAGGTCGCACTACACTAACGTGTAAATAATTTAGCTGCCTGCGGTAGTGATAGGATCAGGAAAACACCACCAACCTTCTATAGGTAGCTTTAGCTGAACACTGTGCAGAGGTCGCACTACACTAACATGTAAATAATTTAGCTGCCTGCTGTAGTGATAGGATCAGGAAAACAACACCAACCTTCTACAGGTAGCTTTAGCTGAACACTTGCAGAGGTCGCACTACACTAAAGTGTAAATAATTTAGCTGCCTGCGGTAGTGATAGGATCAAGAAAACACCACCAACCTTCTACAGGTAGCTTTAGCTGAATACTGTGCAGAGGTCGCACTACACTAACTTGTAGCTTTAGCGGAACACTGTGCAGAGGTCACACTAAACTAACTTGTAGCTTTAGCTGAACACTGTTCAGAGGACGCACTACACTAACTTGTAGTTTTAGCTGAACACTGTGAGGAGGACGCACTACACTAACTTGTAGCTTTAGCTGAACACTGTTCAGAGGACGCACTACACTAACTTGTAGCTTTAACTGAACACTGTGCACTACACTAACTTGTAGCTTTAGCTGAACACTGTTCAGAGGACACACTACACTAACTTGTAGCTTTAGCTGAATACTGTGCAGAGGTCACACTAAACTAACTTGTAGCTTTAGCTGAACACTGTGAGGAGGACGCACTACACTAACTTGTAGCTTTAGCCGAACACTGTGAGGAGGACGCACTACACTAACTTGTAGCTTTAGCTGAACACTGTGCAGAGGTCACACTAAACTAACTTGTAGCTTTAGCTGAACACTGTTCAGAGGACGCACTACACTAACTTGTAGCTTTAGCTGAACACTGTGAGGAGGACGCACTACACTAACTTGTAGCTTTAGCTGAACACTGTGCAGAGGTCACACTAAACTAACTTGTAGCTTTAGCTGAACACTGTGAGGAGGACGCACTACACTAACTGTAAATAGTCTAGCTGCCTGACTGTGGTACTAATAGGATCAAAAGAACATCAGCAATTTTCTTCAGGTAGCTGGAAATACTGTAACAACACAAGCCTACCTGTCAGTAGGAAGATAACAGGAACAGATCTAGCTAAACTGAATACAGTGTGTATATATATATATATATATATATATATATATATATATATATATATATATATATATATATATATATAAAACACCTGGGATGCATATATATACACAATACACTGTAAGTGCAGCTAACTGACTGTCCTGCCTAATCTATCTAACTTAAATCAAATGACACTGTCTCTCTCACTGTCTATCTCTCTCTTTAGCCGGAACACAAGGGAAAAGAAGAGGGGGGCTGTGTAAGGACACAGATGGGACTTTAAATGAGGCGCACATAAGTTGCGCCTCCATCCCTGGTACAAAGTAATATAAGCGGAGGTTTGGGACTTTAGATGAGGTTCAAGACATGGTGGAGATAAGTATAAAAATCACATATTTATTGACGTGACAGGATGTATAGGTGTACATGCGTGGGTCATGGGGTAGCACATGGTATACAAATACAACATGGACATAGGCAGCACATAATCGCATCAACTTGGAAAATCATGACAATATGGCAGTGCATATATATATATGACATGTTACATCAAGGATGCGGGGTAGTGTCAGCTTAAGAACACATGACAGTAATAAGAGTAATTGAGCAATTACCATGAATTCCACATACATAAATGTAACTCAAAATTGCGGTACATTGCATATAACATGAGAGAGTACATGATACATAATGAGTAGGAGAACAGTTGATGAAATTGATTGCTAGTGATAATGTATGTCTGCATCCTGTAGTGTCCGACGCGTTTCGTGTTTGTACACTCATCAGGGGCGGATGCTCACAAATATCTAGAAAAAAATATGTATGGAGATTAATTAAATCTAATATAAGGCTAGGATTTTAGATGGAGCGACAAACGAGCCCATCCAAAATACTTACATGGCAGAGTAATGTGCAGTAGGGTTGTAAAGGGTATGAGGCCAAAGCAAACCAAGAGGATGTCCGTCCCGGAAGCTGGGGTATATGGGGCCACTGGGCGGCCGGAATGGGGTGCACAGAGTTTCCTCAAAGTGGATAGATCGTTCGGTATCACAAGCCATGGTACAAACGGAAGTAGGTGATGGATAATGCCATGGAATCTACATAGATAGATAAGAGTCCAGTTTGAGTGTTGGGGTGATACTGACTAATTCAGTAGTGTGGCAAGTGCCATGGATGTTACCTGGTAGTGTACATGGAGAGATGGAAGGTCCTACTGCCTTGTGATATGTGCCGGCTGTGAAGTTCGTGGCTATGTGCAAGTGGTGTATTATATAATGCCGCTCGGCCGCACGTTGGCCCCTACCGACGTCACGCCGGCTCAGCACGTGTAGGGAGGAGCCTGTGCCTCGGCGGAATGGTACCGCCTCCAGCAGGGGATGACCCTCCCAGGTGTGATGGCTAAAATAGTGATGGTCGCGCCCCACATGATGACGCACGCAGTGACGTCATACGTGAGGCGTGTGGCGTGGCGTCGATGCGCTGTGGATGCCGCCCAGGACCCCCGAGCCTCCGCCTAGAAAGGCGGGAGGGACAGGGAAAGGGGGAAGGGGGAAGCACACAGAGCGCATCGCAGCTTCCGGGATTGGACAGCAGGGGGATGCCTGTGGCTCCATGGAAGGCCAAACAGCCCTATAAAAAGTGCCGGTACACACTACACAGGGCCGCCGTGCAGGCGGCCTTATATAGTGTGGGGTGTGTTCTAAACCCCCTGAGCCATAATTGGCCAAAGCCACCGTGTCTTTGGCCAATTACAGCTCTCTCTACAGACGGCGCTGTGATTGGCTAAGCATGCGGGTCATAGTGCATGCTTGGCCAATCATCAGCCAGCAATGCACTGTGATGCCGCAGTGAATTATGGGCCGTGATGCGCCACACGAATTTGGTGCGAATGGCTCATATTGTTCACAATTCGGTGACTGATCGAACAGCCAATGTTCGAGTCGATCATGGGTTTGACTCGAACACGAAGCTCATCCCTACTGGTCACCTCACAATACGGATAAAACTTTTTTGCAGAAGAGAGCTTAGCAAGACTCGTGGGCACTCATTAACATTTGAAGAAAAAAAGTTTAACCTTAAACTACATAGAGGGTTCTTTACTGTAAGAGCGACAAGAATGTGGAATTCCCTTCCACAGGGGGTGGTCTCAGCGAGGGGCATCGATAGTTTTAAGAAACTATTAGATAAGCACCTGAACGACTGCAACATACAGGGATATATAATGTAATACTGATATACAATTACACACATAGGTTGGACTTGATGGACTTGTGTCTTTTTTCAACCTCACCTACTATGTAACTATGTAACTATTAAAAATAATTTAGATATTGTTTCCTCCTTTTTATGTTGATGCTACTAAGCAGTTTTGATCTTTTACTTCCTCTATTCTGCATTATGGTGGTCCTTGACATCACTGCGCTCTTTCTTACTGACTGTATCAAGAGTTTTTATACAGTTATTTTTCTGTAAGTTGAATATCAGCAATTTATACTCTAAGATTTCATGTTATTGCAATGTGTTATACTTCTGTACCACCTCTTTATTTCTTTAATAAAAGATTGTAAACCAAAAAAATTATTTATAAAAAATAAGTATTTAGAATATATACACAAATGTTTTGGATTGCATTTCTATTTTAAACATACACATACACGTATACACACACACACATTTCACATACTGAGTGTGCCTTTCACTCCAAATAAGGTGCCTAATCATTTCACACCTGGTGTATTGACTCATGAACCAATTGTACAAAATGTCTTCACCCAACATGACTCAGGCTGGGTTCACACTGGTACGACAAACACTCCGACATTGGGAGCTCATGTGGCATGTCGCATGACGTGTGAAAATCAATGTTTCCCTATGGGAGCCGTCTTAACTGGTCCGACACAAGTCGGTCTGACTTTGAAAATGCTCCCTGCACTACTTAGGTCTGACTTTGATCCTAATTCCACCCATTGAATATCACTGAAGTTGGATCGCCATCTTGACTGATCCGACTTTGGCATGCGACTTATGCTCTGATCTTGAAGGGGAACTCCACGCCCAAAAAAAAAAAAACGGCATGGATTTCCCCTCCACGAGTATACCAGGCCCTTCGGTCTGGTATAGACCCCCCTCCTGTTTCCCCTCCATGAGTATACCAGGCCCTTCGGTCTGGTATAGACCCCCCTCCTGAACCATACCAGGTTGCATGCCCTCAACATGGGGGGTGGGTGCTTTGGGGCAGGGGGGCCCTGCACCCCCCACCCCAAAGCACCTTGTCCCCATGTTGATGAGGACAAGGGCCTCTTCTCGACAACCCTGGCCGTTGGTTGTTGGGATCTGTGGGCGGAGGGCTTATCAGAATCTGGAAGCTCCCTTTACTAAGGGGGCCCCCAGATCCCAGCCCCCCACCCTATGTGAATGAGTATGGGGTACATTGTACCCCTACCCAGTCACCTAAAAAAAAAGTGTCAAAAATAAATTACTTTAAAAACGAGTACTGTTTTTATTAGGCAGCTCCGGGGTCTCTTCCGACTTCTTCTAACCTCTCCGGCTCTTCTGCCTCCTCCGCTGATATCTTCTAGCCCTCTCTGGTTCTTCTGCCAGGTCTACTTCGCTATCTTCTCGCTCTTTTGCTCGCTTTTGCTTGGTCTTCTCTGCTGTCTTCTCTGCTGCCTTCTCCCTCTGTTCTTCTTCTGATGTTGATTTGACGGTCTCTCCCACTCAAATGCTGGGTGTGCGGTGTGCTACTAATTATATTGGCATGGGGCAGGGTCACTGGAGGCCCACCCCTTATGACGTCACCACCCGGGGCATGATGGGTGGTGACGTCATAAGGGGCAGGCCTCTGGTGACCCTGCCCCATGCAGAATAAGTAGTGGCACACCGCACACCCAGCATTGGAGTGGGAGAGCGCATCGAGTCAACATCAGAAGAAGAACAGAGGGAGAAGGCAGCGGAGAAGACCCAGCAAAAGAGCGAGAAGATAGCGGAGAAGACCAGGCAGAAGACAGCGGACAGAGGGAGAAGAACCAGAGAGGGCTAGAAGACATCAGCAGAGGAGGCAGAAGAGATGGAGAGGGGAGAAGAAGTTGGAATAGACCCCGGAGCTGCCTAAAAAATACTATAAAAACGAGTACTGTGTTTTATTTTTGACACTTTTTTTTTTTAGGTGACTGGGTAGGGGTACAATGTACCCCATACTCATTCACATAGGGTGGGGGTAAAGGGAGCTTCCAGATTCTGATAAGCCCCCCGCCCGCAGACCCCGACAACCAACGTGGGGACAAGGTGCTTTGGGGTGGGAAGGGCGCAGGCCCCCCCTGCCCCAAAGCACCCACCCCCCCATGTTGAGGCCTGGTACGGTTCAGGAGGGGGCGGGGTGCTCGCTCATCTCCATCCCCTTTCCTGACCTTCCGGGCTGTGTGCTCAGATAAGGGTCTGGTATGGATTTTGGGGGGACCCTCACACCATTTTTTGGTGTGGGGGTTCCCCCTTAAAATCCATACCAGACCAAAGGGCCTGGTATGCTGTTGGAGGGGGTTAAAGTCGGATCCCTGTTCATTGAAGTCAGACGCATGTCGGACTTCAAGTCACAGGGCAAAGTCGGATCCAAAGTGGCACAACTGTCGTGTCATACCAGTGTGAACTCGGCCTAAAGCAAGGCAAAGGCAATTACTACAGATAATAATCAGCCTATGATATCAAAAAGACTAGAGGAAGTTAACTTTTACTGTCTTGTCTCTCAAACATTCCACCAGAGAAACTGTATGTAGTACCTTTCAAAAATATACCAAATATTCTTACTCTTGAAAGTAACTTTTTGTCAGTGCAAACCCACACCAAACCAGGGCAAAGTAACTACATTCAAATGCAACTGCTGCATTACCACAAAAGGTGGCTGCTTGCAAATGGAAAAATCATGGATGAATTGTATCAGCAGAGCTTCTGTAATGAAATGGTTAACACTGTCAAAAGAGGAAAAACATTTGAACAGCATCCATACCTGGCACAGGAATCCTGAAACAATATAAACGCTAAGACAAGATCAGCATGCTAATGGCATAAAAATTAATCTAAGCAATGAAATAATGCATTAGCTGCATAAAAGGATGAAAAGACAAACCTGTTTTCTAAATTATAGCAACAGCAAAGCTCAACAGCCGCTGGACGTGATTCACATAGATCTATGTGGTTCAATAAAAAGGAAACTCCAGGAAACAATTGGCAAAACACAAGCTATTTTAAGAACACAAGGATTTATGTTCCATACTACCATACAATCCTTACCAAAATGGCATCACAGAGAGAATCAGCTATATTCTTTGAAGTGTAGGAAGCATTGATGCAGCTATGCCAACAATATCATTGAGTGGAGGCAATTATGACAGCCTGCTACACTAACGAAATAAATATACAGTATGTTATATGTACAATATTCTACACCAGAATTCTATACCAGAATGTCGATACGGTATTAATCAGCAAGGGTGTAATTATTGATGAAACCCCAAGGAATTCAAATGATTCAGCACATGCATGAAAATTCACCCTGTGCATGTGCATATCCCAAAGGCTGGGCAGAGCTCTTTGGTGCATCTTCGCATGCGCCAGAATATCAAAAATGGTGGTGCCAGTGGAGGGGATGGAGACAAACAAAAAGGGACCACAGTCCCTCTTTAAAGTTTTATGAAGTGATACAAGCAACTCCTTCTTAGCATGGGCTCCACCACTACCATCACTTAAAAAAAAAAGCTGCTGAGAGGCATATAGTGCAACAAACTCCCACCCCCCAGAGGTGCCTGAACATCTATAGAAGCTTTCAGTCCTCCCATTGAAAATAAATAGCAGGCTGTTCTAAACAAATTTTGAGCACTTCCCTCTAATGATGAAGCTTGCATGACCCTTCTTGTCTCTCACACATACTGTAGCTGTTCCCACCTTTTGTATCCCATCATAGTAATGAGCAAATAGAAATGCATGGAGGATGAGAGAGAGAAGGTAACATGGAACATTGCCTGATCAGAATGGGCCAACATTCAAGCAGAGTAGGGGTTTGAAAGTGGTTACAGGTGTGTTCAGAAACCTCTAGATGCCTGTTATCCATTTGTCATCATTTTTTTTTTTCAACAGCACAACTACTTTAATTTTGTGTTAGGTCATAGTTTAACAGTCTAATTGATATTCCAATCACACACGTTCCTGGTCAAATGACACACAAATAGTGGGTGCTGCAGTGATTACCAGTTGGGTTCTGAAATCATCAAACAATCGTACATCTTCACCAGCACACCATGGATCAGCAAACCGTTGTCCAAGAAGGTTTTTTTAATGGAAAGAGGTTACATCACAAAAGAGGTGCAACGTTTTGGGGCCGAGCAGGACCCCTTCGTCAGGCAAGTGATGGGGTGCATAGTGTCAAACACAACATATTTATACAGTGGTCACCAATCAAAGAAAACATGTGCAGAGTGAGAAGAAGTGCCCTCCCCCTTCCCTCTGACGTCAGATTGACGTCAAAATCCCGCCATAAAGAGTTAAAAACTGTATATCTAAAGTTAACATAGGTTAATAAGAGTATTGGCATTCAAAAAATTCCTGGTGTGTGGATCAACACTCCAGCAGATGCATCATGGTACCTGATCGGTTATAGATGCCGAATGCACTAGGAACTAGGAACCAGCTGACTGTCCGTCAGCTGGAGGTCCTGGGAGCCTATTGCGCAGCGCCACGTGTGCTGCGCATGTGCCCGCCTCCGTGGAGACAGATTAGTGGGGAAGACGCCTGGCAGCGGGGCCGTCGTCATCACGGAAACCCGTGACGTATGGTCGACGCCACGTCAGGTATCCAAGGGGAGGTGTATAAGAGAGATGAAGAGCGATAAAGTGGGGAAAAGAAAAGGGTGAATGATGTGGTGCAAAATAGAAAAGAAAAGGGGAAGAGAAGGAAAGAGTGAAAAAGGGGGATAGCAGAAGAGGGAAAAGAAGGAGGAAAAAAGAGGGTAGATAAAGAAAGAGGAACAAGAGCAGAGGTTAGAGACACACTTGTCACAGCAGAAAAAAAGAAAAAAAGGAAAAGAAAAGGTGGAGATAAGTAAATGTAAAAAGGGGAAAAGGAAAACAAAGGGGGAGACTTAGAAGAGAGGAAGAAAAAACTCTGGGGATACCATGTGCATTACAGCTGGAGCCCAAGGGTTGCATATGCTAAATCATCAAATGGAAGAGGAAGATCTACATACGTCGTAAGACGTGAAGAACTAATCCAAATATATGTGTATAATAAATAAGCCCTGCTGTGTGGGTATCACAGAAAGGTACCAGATATGGGAAAAAAATGGAAAAAAAAGGCCCATAGAGGCAAAGAAGAGAAATATGTACAATGTCTTAATCCAATACATCATAATAAAAACCAATTCATTGATAAAAAGCAAGAATACACTGGAAATTGTCATCTATCATCAATGAAGCATGCAAAAGATAAATTAGTGTTGAGCCCCCCAGGGTGTACTATGCCTAGGGTATGTATCCAGTAGGCCTCACAGCGGAGAAGTAACTGATCACTTTCCCCACCTCTATGGGGTGGTTTGATTTGCTCAATCACCATCCTACGGAGTTCATGGGTCTGGTGTTTGGCTGTTACAAAGTGTATCGCTACAGGTTTATTGGGGTCAGTCTGTTCAGCCTTCTCGGTCTTGGCCAGAGCAACCCTAATGTCACTTCTGTATTTTTGGAATCGTTTCTTGAATGGGCCAATGGTTTTACCCACATACATCAATGTGCAGGGGCATTTCAATATGTATACGCAGTGATCGGTGTTGCAGTTATAATACTCACATATTGGGTAACGATTACCCATGCGTGGGTGTGTGAAATGCGTGCCACAAATAAGTGAGTTGCATATGTTACAATTATAAGATTTGTAGCAGCCTGTTTTCTGTGATATTGTGGGTACCGTTATGGTGTACTTCTGTCTAGGATCCGCTTGTATTAGATGGTCACGCAGCGTTCTCCCCCATTTGTATGCTATCATGGGTCTGGCCCTCGTGGTGGGTCCTAGGGACCTGTCAGATAATAAAATATTTCGGTTCCGTTCAATAGCGCGTCTAATCGCACCAGATTCTTGGTTGAACGTGTGTACAAACAATGGGCAAGTGATAGGGTTGGACGTCCTGGTACGTCTATTCAGGGCTTTGTCAAGAGCTAGGTCGAGCACCACTGTAGGATACCCATATTCCAAGAATTTATTGTACATAATGTCTAATTGCTTCTTCTTGTCAATCTCATCAGAACAGATGCGTAGCACCCTAGCAAATTGTGAGATAGGCAGGTTTCTGCGTAGATGCTCAGGATGTGCACTCTGAAAATGGAGCAAGGTGTTTCTGTCAGTGGGTTTAGTGTATAGGGATGTCCTGATGGTGCCTTGGTTATTGGAGATGAGCACATCAAGGAATGAAATATGGTCACAAGAGAATTCAGGATTAAACACAATTCCCGGAAAAATATTGTTCAGAAAGCCAACAAACAAACTGAAATCATCCTCACTACCTGACCAAATGAGGAAAATGTCATCAATGTACCTCATCCATTTCACAACATACTTGTGGAATAAGGGGGATGGGTAAATATGCTGTTCCTCAAGATAGCCAACAAATAATTGGCAAATGAGGGTGATGCTGAGCTCCCCATGGCTGTGCCGCGTATTTGCGTGTACGTCTTTCCCTCAAATTTAAAATGGTTGGTAGTGAGGATGAATTCAAGGCATTCGAGTATGAGCCCACATGGTACCCCGGATAGGTCATAATTTAAAACAATCCTGTGGTGAAACTTTTTATCTACAATATACTCCTAATTTATAATGTTGATGTTTAGTAAAATCTCTTTATGTCATAATCTTTATGGCCTTTTAGGAAAATCTGGTGGCCAGATATACTGTAATTCATGCAATGCTAATCAAATTCAATGAAGTATCACAATATGTTAAGGAAGACTTGACAAAGGCCTCTTTGTGTGTGGCATCATGCAGGAGCACTAGCAGCTTCACCACCCTGTCTGCATTTTGCAGTAAGTTAAGTGTGTGGGGGGGGGGTTTGGGACTTTAAATATATGTACAGTACACTGAGCAAAATTATAAACACAACACTTTTGTGTTTGCTCCTACTTATCATGAGCTGAACTTAAAGATCTTCGACTTTTTCTATGTACACAAAAGGCCTATTTCTCTCAAATATTGGTCAAAAATCTGTTTAAATCTGTGTTAGTGAGCACTTCTCCTTTGCCAAGATAATCCATCCACCTCACAGGTGTGGCATATCAAGACGCTGATTATTGCACAGGTATGCTTTAGGCTGGCCACAATAAAAGGCCACAATAAAATGTGCAGTTTTATCACACAACACAATGCCAAAGATGTTGCAAGTTTTGAGGGAGCGTGCAATTGGCATGCTGACTGCAGGAATGTCCACCAGAGCTGTTGCCCTTGAATTGAATGTTCATTTCTCTACCATAAGCCATCTCCAAAGGCATCTCAGAGAATTTGGCAGTACATCCAACCGGCCTCACAACCGCAGACCACGTGTAACCACACCAGCCTAGGACCTCCACATCCAGCATCTTCACCTCCCGAGATCGTCTGAGACCAGGCACTCAGACAGCTGCTGCAACAATTGGTTTGCATAACCAAATTGGGTCAATTAGCTCTGCTTGCTCAGGGGCAAGAGTATCAGTATCTGAAAAAAGGCATCAATGACCAATATATTCTAATATGGTGTTTTACCCAAACATGGGAGAAAGTTAAGCTGTATACAGGGAGGAAACCACCCATACCCTGGAGATACTTACATAAAGGTTGGGTCTGGAACACATGAACTGGAACATGAGGGCTGGGAACACTGCTGGGAACAATCCTGGGAACACACACAACAGTCCCCAAAGAAAAGAAAAGAGGGATCTCAAATAGAGCATGTTAGTATAAATTTTACTATGCTATGCTATCTACAGTTCAGGACAACAATTAAATGTTGTTTATTCTGACAAATTTTTTAGCCATGTTATTCATACCTCATTTAAAGTCCCAACCTTTTTTCTCTTGCAATTTGCAGTAAGTGGATCTCAGTATGCAAAACCACAAGCAACTCAAGAAATACATGTTTCTGTTGGCTCAGAATAATTTCTGGTAAAGTGACATTTCATTTATGCAATGTTTAAGTCTATCAATCATGTTAGTGTGTTGCTTCATTAATTTCTATCATTTTACAAGTCACTTTGTGAGCAGAAAGAACTAACAAATAACGTTAAATTTTTCACTCAGTCTTCTTTACTGCTGAAACAATAACCCCCTGAAGAGTTATGGCTTTTAAATCAGAGAACATTTTATTGTCTAAGTTTCCGGCAACAACTTCACCTGATCATTTATTTTCAGAAATGGAACACTGTCTAAAGGCTCTGTTATAACTCATTAACAGTAGCAACATGAGATTTAAAAAAAAATGTTTCTTGTTTTACTGCAAATAAAAATTTGTCACAGTTGTTTTATATGTTAGTCAGAAACTGACATTGAAAAACGAAATGTTCTATTTGACTGTAATCAACCAAAACTCTAATTTTGTATGTGACTAATGTGGTTACTGTATATTCTGATTAAGGTTTTTTACATGTTTCAGCTCTTTACGCCTGGCAGATCTTTTTCTTGTTTCCTATTATGTCCCTCTGAGAATGGTATAATGTGATCATATTATTCAGCTGAACAGCCTCTTATTCGGTATCAGCCATTCTGCCACTTTTTAGTATCAGTTGTTTCTTCTGTATAATCATGAGAGCAAATCCACCAACTCACTGCCTGTTGATCCACTTTATATGTTATATGGATTTTCTTTTGTTGTTGGAACAATGTTGGCTTATAGTGGTTGTAAACCTCAGACATGAAAAATGAACGAAGTACATCCCTCTATAGTGTGTAATAGCCTGAATCCAAAGCACAGGAGTATGGCTCCTCACTGATTTCTCCTCTCTCTGCTATCTGCATGACTCATAATAGATTAAGCCAAAATTTCAGCCTCCCAGGTGACATATCCTCAGCTCTGTGCTTCTCTCAACCTGTGAAGAGACAGGTGTGTCACTTTCCTCCAATCAGTTCTCAGATTACACTCAGCTCTGTGTGTGACGTCAGATCACTACCCCTTGCTTTTTGCTGCAGAAAAAAAAAAAATCCTTAATCTGTATTGTTTTAGAAGGCTCTACAGAACAAATGGCTACAGATTAACAGGTCCAACTTATGTAGGATGATTTGTTTCATCTCCATGTATCACCTTTTCACTTTAGTGGGTATATGTGAGGGTTTACAAAATGTAATACTAAAAGAACAGGCCATGCACGGAAAGCAATGGGCCCCTGATCAGCCCTGCATTCCACATTTACCACCTGGTGCAGTGTTTTTCACCTGGGGTACCACGGCAACAGCCCGATTTGAGTGATCCTATGTTAACTCCTATAATAGAGGAGGGAGAAAGCACTGTTAAGTCCTGTGTACAGAGGAGGCAGAGAGCTCAGCCCGTACCTTCTCCTGGCTCTCTGCTCCTCTCTGTACTATTGCTGGCAAAACAGAAAGCCCACCCACATCCTGGCAACCAACAACATCATCGGTTGCTAAGAACATATCAGGCGACCTGCACAGCTTTCTATTTTGTCTGTAATAGTAAACAGAGGAGGAGAGAGACAGGAGGAGGTGTGGGCTGAACTCTCTCCCTCATCTATCACAGGAGTTAACATAGGATTGCTCAAATGGGATTGTACAAAAATGACAGGAGCTAAGGGGGGGGGGGGGATGAAAAAGCACAACCTACACCTCCTGGCTCGCTCCTCCTCTCTCCTCTCTGCTGCTGTCATTACTCTTGCAGGAACAGAATTTGTGCTGGGGACTTTGAGTGGAGGGGGGTTGTGCTAGGAGGGTGATTTTGGGGTATGGTTGTGCTAGGAGGAGGGATTGGGTAATTTGTGCTAGGAGGGGGGATTTGGGGGGGGAATTTGTACTAGGAGGGAGGATTTGTGGGGAGAAGATTTACAACCCACAGACCACTGAACTCTCCCTCACAACCTACATTTTAGGGACTGTTCACACTACGTGCAGTGAGGTAATATATGCAAAATAAAAAATAATATCTCCGCGCTACCAGGATATCAATACACAATGGAACACTAGCTGCAGCAGACACCAAATTGGTTAAACCATACCAACAAAAAAGTAAATAAAAAATTAAATGGTGTTACACTCTAGTGAAAAATACTACCATAAATAAAGTGCTAGATAAGTTAAAGTGCTATATAAAGTGACATCACATGTGCAAAATTGCATATAAACACATATAAAGTGACATCGCATGTGCAAAAACACATAGAGTTGCTACATAATCACTTATCCTTCAAATTGCATAGAATAAGATAAATAAAAGTGCTAATGCTGACACAATATAGGGTGAAGTCCAATGGTGCACATATATATCCAGAGAAATAAAAAAATTAAAATGCAGTAAAGTGCTGTGCTCCAAGTGACAGTAAATGAAAATGCAGTCTTTCAGTTCATAGGTGATGTGAATCCTCTTCAGTGTGTTAAACACCTCAAGTGTGCAGTGGCTACCTTAACGCTGTGAGGAAACAGCATGTTATTTGAACACAGAATCAACCACTTGCTCCTTGATGATGCACAGCCATTAGTTGATTCAGATCTTGAGTCTGAGGTTGAAGAAGGTACAAACTTGAGCCTACAGAGAGGGGGGAACACTGGTAAATAATAAAATGACAGTCCCCCAGCTGCAGCGTATTGCCAAGTTGTCTCCAGTGATAATGAGAATGGAGAGGATGACTATGTCACTGACATGACTTGGATGCTGGATAGAGCAGAGAAAGAAAGTGAGGGTGAGGCACAACCCCAACAAGGAAATCATCAGGGAAGAGTAGAGAGCAGTCACCTTATTCCACCAGATTGTGGAGCTGTTATCTCCCATCCCACAACTCAACTGTTTTGGCCTTTTTTAGCACATGTGCAGCCAATCATACTGTTGCAATTTACAAACTTTGCCTCAAGCACATCAAGCATGGCAAAAACACCAGCCATTTGGGTACCACATGCTTGACAAGGCATTTAAGCTCCCACCACTCAGCCCATTGGCAAGAGCACCTGAACGCCACACAAAAGAGATGCAATTCTGCTCCTCCTCACTCCTCACCTTTCCGGACTACCCCCGCTATAACTTATGACCTCTCAGCAGCCTCCACTGACAGGGATGAAGGTATAGGGTAGGGTGTCCCAGGTCCTTGCAGCACGTCTGCCAGTAGCACACCACTAGCTGTAGACTATAGCAGGCACATTTCTCTGCCCCATCTGCTGCAGCGAGAAAAAAAAATACAGTCACTGCCACCCACATACCCAGTGTCTAAATTCAAGATTGTCAAAGCTGCTGGCTTTACAACTTCTTCCTTTCGTCTGGTGTATTCTGCCCCCTTCTGAGATTTTGCAGAATGTGCTGTACCAGGTTCCCAGTCACTATTTCTTTTCACACAAGACCGATGATGTGGCATCATTGGGCAAGGCAGTCAGCCACAAGGTCCTCATTACTGCTGACACGTGGTCCAGCAAGCATGGTCAGGGATGATATATTTTGTTCACAGTAAACTAGATAACTCTGCTTGCAACATAGAAGGATGCAGGACAGGGCTTAGTGCTACAGCTTGTTGTTTTTCCATGTCTCCATACAGCTAGTGGTGATAGTGCAAGATTTGTTAACTCTACCCCCTCCTCCTCCTCCTCCATGCCCTACACTGCTGAATTGTCCTATGAACCAAAAGTACCCCCAAGCAATCAAGGGGCTATTCAATGAGTCTGGCTAAAAGGTGCCATGCAGTGCCTAATTTGGTCTGTCTAGGGGACAGGAGCCACACCGGAATAGACATTCTTGCAGCTCTGCATGAGCAGGCCCAGATGTGGTTCAAGCCACACCAGCTGGAGCCAGGAATGGTGGTGTGCGATAATGGCACAAACCTCCTGTCAGCCCTTAGACAGGGAAAGTTGACACATGTGCCATGTCCTCAATTTCGTAGTGCAGCATTTCTTAAATAGGTACCCAGGGCTGCAAGATCTGCTAAAGCAGGCCAGAAGAGTCTGTAGCCATTTCATGTGGCCATACACAGTCAGTGCTCAGTTATCTGAAATTCAGCGGGAATTCCACCTGCCCAGGATTTGTGACATGCCCATCATGTGGAGCTCAACTTTGGCAATGCTGCAGCGGCTGCACATGCAGCAGAGGGCCGCAAACCAGTACCTGTGTGAGTATGGCACAACCACAGGCTCAGGCCGTCTCGGCTTTTTTTCCCCACGCCAATGGCTCCTGATAAAGAATGCGTTCACTGTACTGTCACCATTTGAGGAGGTCACAAAGATGGTAAACGTGACAGTGCATGCATCGGGGATACAATCCCTGTTGTGTTCCTGCTGGAGCAGACTCTGCGTGGAATTATAGACAGGGCACTCACAGCAGAGCAGCAGGAGGAAGAGGAGGGCTTCCTTTTTTCTGCCAGGCCACACAGGAACACGCAAGAGGAGAGGAGAGCAGAGCAAGGCATGCGTCAACCCTTAACAGATGATTTTTCATCCCCAGAACCCTTGGCAGTAGTACGTGGCTGGGAGGAAGCAGTTCCAGATACTGTAATCCTGTCACGGATAGTACTTACCGTGGCCGAGATGCCGAGAGCGGCTCGCCCTTGCGACCACGCGCACCCTGTCCCCCAGAGGTGATACACGGAACAGGTGACACGCAGAGGCATGGGCCACCAGCAGGTGAGAGTTCAAGAAGAATCTGAGGAGCTGTATGAAGGGTAGCTGAGCTTCAGGAACTGGCTGAGGGTCCAATGCAGGACAGAGGGATCAGGTGCAAAGACAAGCAGACAAGTCTGTGAAACAGGCCAGAGGTCAAATCCAGGTAAGGCAAATAAGCAAGTCCGTTAGGCAGGCTGAGGGTCAAACATAGGTAGGCAGATCAAGCAAAGTCTGTTAGGCAGGCCGAGGGTCAAACACAGGTAGGCAGATCAAGCAAAGTCCGTTAAAGCAAGCCAGGGGTCAGATCAAGGAGAGAAGCAGTGTAGTCAGGAACAATTCGGGTCAAGGCAGATGATCAGATATAGCAAAACTGGAAACAGGCACAAACATAAAGCTGACGACAAACCAGCAACCCGTCTGGGTGCCAGAGCCGTCTGAAATACCCCCGCCACAGCGCGCGCATTGGCGTGTGCTACAGTGCTCACTCGTGAGCAACTACGTGCACACACACGCGCCGCACCATCGGGCCGTGCACATGTGTGCGCCGAAGCGCCAATCCGCCGTGCATGCGCGCAGGAGCATGGCGAGCGAAGGTAGGAGAAGTCCTTCTCTGACAAATCTTCAGTGACCCCGAAGAGTCTGCTTCTCATGCCTCCACAAACTTGCGGTGCATGGACTTCCTCATTTTTAGTCACCCCTCATTAGTCTGGGGGTGGTAAGCAGAGGAGAGTGCCAACTCAATTTCCAGAGAACCACAGAGAGCCTTCCAGAACCGGGAGGTGAAGTGAACACCGCGATCAGATATGATATTTGATGGGACTCCATGCAGCCTAACAATTTTCTTGATGAAGACCCTTGCTGTCTCCATAGCCGAAGGCGTGCCCTTCATAGGCAGAAAATGAGCCATTTTGGTTAACCTGTCTACGACGACGAAGATGGTGGAGAAGCCTTCTGCCTGAGGAAGCTCTATGATAAAATCCATTGATATCATCTTCCACGGTCTTTCCGGGACGGGTAATGGTTTTAGCAGAAACCAGGCTCTTGTCCGGCTATTTTTGCTCTCGTGCACAGATAGTACAGGATTCTACATAGTTCTTGCAGTCGTTCGCCAACAGAGGCCACCAGAATGTGCGCTGAACCAATTCAGTCGTCTTTAGCACACCGAAGTGTCCAGCCATCTTGTGGTCATGGCAGAGCTCTAGCACTGCCACCCTCAAATCTTCAGGGACCACGATTTTATCCTTGTGCCAAAAAAGGCCATCCTGGGCCCTCACCTCATCTCCGGAAGTTGGAATCTAATTCGAGGAGGCTTGTTTTATTCGGGATAGCAGATCCCCTTGGAGTAGAAGAAAATTTCCGGATGGAAGAATAGTGTCCGGATGCACAGGTTTGCCAGAATCAGGGAACATACGGGAGAGAGCGTCCGGCTTGATATTTTTGGAACCAGGTCTGTATGTTACGTGGAACTGAAATCTGGAGAAAAATAGAGCCCACCTTGCTTGCTGTGGTTTCAGTCTCTTGGCCGTTCGGAGGTACTCCAGATTCTTATGATCCGTACAGACCAGGATGGGATGTGCTGCACCCTCCAGTAAATAACACCACTCCTCCAAAGCGGACTTGATGGCCAGAAGCTCCCGATCACCAACATCGTAATTTCTCTCCGCTGAAGAGAGTTTGCGGGAGAAAAAGGCCACTGGGTAGAGAAGGGCCTTTGGACCTTGCCGTTGGGACAGAACAGCTCCAACTGCAACCTCTGAAGCGCCCACTTCGAGGACGAATGGTAAAGCAGGATCTGGGTGTTTTAAGATAGAAGCAGAGGTGAATAGCTCCTTGAGTTTTTCGAAGGCGGATTGTGCCTTAGAAGACCACTGGAACCGATTCCCTTGTTTAGTTAATTCGGTGATGGGGGCAATTATTGCAGAGAAGCCCCTAATGAACTTTCTATAAAAGTTGGAGAAGCCAATTAACCTTTAAACCCCTTTCTTATCAGAGGGAGTGGGCCATTCCAGAATGGCTGATACCTTTTGAGGGTCCATTTTAATACCTTCAACAGAGATGATTAGGGCTAGAAACTGGATACTTTGAAGTTCGAATTGGCATTTTTCCGGTTTCGCGTAAAGTCCATGCTGCCTGAGGTGAGCTAAAACATTTCTGACATGCCTGCGATGATCAGAGACTGAGGAGGAGAAGATCAGAATATCGTCTAGATAAACAATAACATATAAGTACAGGAAATCACGGAAAATGTCATTGACAAAATGTTGAAACGTTGCGGGTGCGTTGCACAGGCCGAAGGGCATAACAAGGTATTCGAAATGCCCGAATCTGGTGCGAAAAACTGTTTTCCACTCATCTCCTTCCCGAATACGAATCAAGTTGTAGGCACCACGGAGATCTAATTTGGTAAAGATTACTGCGGATCCCAATCTCTGCAAGAGTTCAGGCACTAAAGGTAGAGGATAACGGTTTTTGATTGTTATCTTGTTGAGTTCCCGATAATCTATACAAGGACGTAAGGAATGATCCTTTTTCTCTACGAAGAATATACCAGCCCCAGCCGGAGAGGTGGATGGGCGGATAAACCCTTTCTTCAGGTTCTCGTCAATGTATATTTTTAGAGTGTCCAACTCCTGCTCTGTTAATGGGAAAACCCTCCCAAAGGGAACTTCCGCTCCAGGTAATAGCTCGATTGGGCAATCGTAAGGCCTGTGAGGAGGTAGAGTCTCTGCTCCCTTTTTACTAAAAACGTCCAGAAAGTCCCAGTAGGGTGATGGGATCACCTGTTGTAATTCGGAATCGGTATCTAAACAAAGTAGTTGGGTAGATTCAACAGGATTCGTATGTAGGCAGTGTTGCCGGCAATATTCGGAAACAAACTTGACTTCCCCGCTAGACCAGTCGATGCTGGGGTTATGGGCCTGCAACCATGGCATCCCCAGTATGATGGGAAAAAGAGGAGAAGAGATGGCATCCAAGCGCAGGAGTTCTTGGTGGTTAGAGCCCATAGTGGCCAACAAAGGGATGGTTTCCTGCGTGACGGGACTGGAACGAAGAGAGGAGCCATCAACGAGATGTACAGCAAGTCCCCGAACTTTTGACTGGAGAGGGATGTGATGGTTTGCAGCGAAGGTTAGGTCAATGAAACAGGCTCCTGAGTCAATTATGACTGTAACTGGGATAATCCTTCCTGGAAGCTGTAAGATGATAGAGAGAGCAAGGTGATTAGCAGGTTTAGAGAGAGCAGATGCACAAATTGAAGAGATTGGCAGAGACTTACGTGTCTTTTTTGGGCAAGACCTCACGTAGTGTCCAGGCTCCCCGCAGTACATGCAGAGGTTGTTAGCTCTTCGGCGCTGGCGCTCTTCTGGATTGAGAGAGGGACGGAGCAGACCGAGTTGCATTGGTTCGGAGGTATCAAGAGCCAGTGTGGCCGCTGCCGGAAAGGACTGGCTGGGAGAGCTCAGAACCTTGGGAAGCATCCAGTTAGGGCGAAATTGACTGGTAGATCTCTCGGAGCGACGCTCTCTGAGGCGTCAGTCAATCTAAATAGACAGATTGATGAGCTCATCCAGGGTTTGGGGTATTCCGACCCATGCTAACTCATCCTTCAAAAAATCAGACAATCCCATGTGGAATTGATAACGCAAAGCCGCGTCATTCCAACCAGTGTCGGAACTTCACCGCCTAAATTCCACCACATAGTCCTCTGTGGCTCTACGCCCCTGTTGAAGGGCGTGCAAGGCGGCTTCCGCAGTCGCTGTCACTTGGGGGTCCTCATACAACTGAGACATGGTGATAAAGAAAGCATCGAGGTTATCCAGTGCTCCAGATTTTTGCTCCAGGAGGCGGTGGGCCCGGGTCTGTGGTTCACCAGATAAGAGGGAAATTACGAAGCCCACCTTAGTTGCCTCCAAGGAAAAAGTGCGAGGTTGCAGAGCGAAGTATAGTTCGCAGGCATTGCGAAAGGCCCGGAATTTACTACGGTCCCCAGTAAATCTTTCGGGTATGGGTACCCTAGGCTCAGGAGGTAGCAATACTACTGAGGGTGCAGATGACACTCGGGCAGATGAAGCGGCTTGCGGATGGGTTGGAGCAGACAGGACTTGGACTCGTTCTTCCAACCTAGTATAGCCTTCCTGGAGGCTCTTCAAGGCTTGTGTGAGACCCGCCAGGTGTCTACACAGTTCCTCCATGGGGGAGGTTCCCTGCTCGGGCTCATACATGGCTGTCCGATACTGTCAGACTTCCACATACCAGACCGATGAGCCCGATGTAGCAGGGGGAGGCCTCCCTTAGGTATCTGGTTCCCGGCCCCTGGTAGTATGAACAGGAGGCACGGGAGCACAGAATGGTATGAGAGCCTGGCGGGTTAGCCGCAGGAGGATCCCGGTAAAGGTGGTTACGGAGATCACCAGTCAACTGAAGCACAGGCAGCAGGTGCAGAGCAGGAGTGGAGCAGGCAGGTCGGGTCACAAGCAGGGTCGGCAACAGGTGGGCAACGCGGTACAGAGGAGCAGGCAGATTCATAGTCAGGACAGTCCGGGATCAGTAGCAGGCAGAAAGCAAGGAGAATCAAAGACAGGCCGGTGGTCAGGAGATCAGGTTCAAAACAGGAAGCAGGAAGCAGGTGCAGGGATACAGGGAGCTGAAGATCGGACAGTACCGAGCCCCCTGTGCAGACAGCCTAAATATGCAAATTGGCGCCAAATGCCAGGCGCGCGTGCACGCTGACGCACACACACACGTGCCCGCTCACCAGCACCCGCGGCGGCACGCACGGGAACGCACGCGCGCCCCAACGCACTGCAACGCACACCAGCAGCGCGTCTGCCCAGGGGAACTCTCTGACACCCAGTCCATGAACAGGGTGGGGAGGAGTTCATGGACCAAGAATTGGTTGCTTCAGTGTGACCAGTTCTGTCACATGCCTTTGCTCCGTGAGATCCGTGAGAATAATCCTGATGATTTCAGGAACTTTCTCAGGATGACGGACCCCGTATTTCACAGTTTGTTGGCTTTGCTGACCCCCTATATCAGCAGGCAGGATACCTGCATGAGGCAAGCCATCACTCCGGAGCAGAGGCTCATCGCCACCCAGCCTGCAGGACTTGAAGTTCTCGACAGGCATCTCCCCCCAGGCTCTGGGGATCATTATCCCAGAGACCTGTTCTGCCATCATGCAGGTCCTGCAGAAGGAGTATATTAAGGTAAGATTTTTATCCTTTAATATCACATTTTATTGTATATAATGTTTGCTAATATTTTGTATTTCTTTCCTCATTCCCTAATTACCATGATTGTAATATGCTGTGAATGTCCCCTTTCATGCTGGATTTTTATGTAATTATTTTTTGTCCTTCATACATATTTGCCTTCACTTACCTACCCAGCATGGTCTCCTGGCCCTATATTCACCTCATGTAGTCACTTAACAATGTATTTTGTCAGCTCCATAGTAGTGTTTTACCCCAAACACCCCCTAAAATGTTTTTAAATGTGATTTGTGCTTTAAATTCAGGCAGAGTCCCAGAGGCTTTTTTGGGGGTTCCCCAAATCATTTGGAACCCTCCCTCCCCCCAACTGCTAAGCCAGCTGATAACAATTCTCTATCTATCCTCAATCATCTATCTGCTGACTTTGCCAAACCCATACACACTATACCCACCTCTTTAGTGGTCAGATTTATGGATGAATTCCCCAAAGCATGTAGTGCAAGGGCCTGCCTGTATACTTTCAAATGGTACTGCTTAAAGTTTTTGTATACTATTATTATCTTGATAGGTAATAGCAGAATTTCCAAATGTGCTCAAATGTGTACAGTGTGTATTTATATCTTTGTCTTATGACACTTCTTACCTGTCCAGTGGGCTGCCAATAGTGTAACTAAGGAGGGGCTGGCCAAACTAATAACCATTATTTAGGCATTCATCTCTCAATGAAGTGGAGAGGGTTACCTGTCCAAGAGCTCCCCCCCCTATAATGTTAGAAATGGCCCATGAGAGGGGGGGGGATATGATAGGTGTACCTTATACTTTGGTTTTTAAAAACTCCCTTCAAAAAATGTTATCTTCATGTTGGCCAAGAATGTTTGTGTGTAATCTGCTTTCCCTGTTTATGTGCAAAATGACTAATTTTTTTTTGTTTTGACTCCACAGTTTCCTTCCACGCCACAGGAATGGCAGACTGTGGCCTCCCACTTTGCCTAGCGGACTTTCCTAACTGCGGAGGGGCAATTGATGGGAAACACGTCCACATCGTCCCACCACCCAACTCGGGGTCCTACTATTACAACTACAAGGGGTTCAATAGTATTGTGATGTTGGCGGTGGTGTCGGCTACTTATGAGTTCCTGTATGTGGACGTGGGGAAGAATAGCCGGATGTCCGATGGTGGAGTCATCGCCCAGACGGAATTCTACAGGTGTCTCCAGAATGGCAGCTTGGACTTGCCACCTCCCGAAGACAATGTGGAAGGCTCCCATTTGTCTTCGTTGCAGATGAAGCATTTGCGCTGGGGGACCATCTTATGTGGCCATTCCCAATGAGGATCCTCACCCTGGACCAAAGGGTTTTTAATTACCGGCTGACCAGAGCCAGAAGAGTGGTGGAGAACATGTTTGGAATCATGGCCAGCCGGTTCCTCCTATTTCTTACACCCATACA
Source organism: Lithobates clamitans (assembly GCA_037952925.1). Classification (NCBI taxonomy): domain Eukaryota; kingdom Metazoa; phylum Chordata; class Amphibia; order Anura; family Ranidae; genus Lithobates; species Lithobates clamitans. The sequence goes on along the minus strand of JBBGZY010000379.1, from coordinate 51,905 downwards.
TATGGCGGAGTACAAACTAAATAACATTAATAACATTATCCTGGCGTGCTGTGTTCTACACAACTTTTTACGGCAACATTCTGCCAACTATGCTGGCTCAGTTGGGCCTGAGGCCAGAATTCAAAATGAACCAACCCTGACAGCGCTTAAAAGTGGCCGTCCTGGCTTGCCCCCCCTGAGTGCCCGTGATGTCCGGCTAAGATACCTTGAATACTTTGTGGGTAGGGGGGCTATCAATATGCCAGACAATGTCTAAAACCTTTTTCAAATAAAAAAAAAGCAAATCTTTGGTGACATTTACTGCTTGTGTTTGTTTTAGCTGACCCTGAGAGAAATGTGGTGAGTCCTGAAAATGGCGTGATTGTGTAACATTACAAAGCACTGTTGGGTGTTATTTACTAAAGGCAAAGACACTTTGCACTACAAGTGCACTTGAAACTGCACTTGTAGTGCAAAGTGGATCTGCCCTTAGGAAATAACACCCATTGTCACAGAAAACAGCAATTAGAGCACCACAAAAGTGTTGTAGCATTGAGACAATAATCCACACATTCTTGATTAACAATCTTTTTAATACCAGCACAATCACATGTGCATTTAGAAAAGGTTTTTAAAACAAACCAACATGTTTGTTGTATAACAATTTTTGGGGTACCCCCTTTTTTGCTGACCCCCTATATCAGCAGGCAGGATACCTGCATGAGGCAAGCCATCACTCCGGAGCAGAGGCTCATCGCCACCCAGCCTGCAGGACTTGAAGTTCTCGACAGGCATCTCCCCCCAGGCTCTGGGGATCATTATCCCAGAGACCTGTTCTGCCATCATGCAGGTCCTGCAGAAGGAGTATATTAAGGTAAGATTTTTATCCTTTAATATCACATTTTATTGTATATAATGTTTGCTAATATTTTGTATTTCTTTCCTCATTCCCTAATTACCATGATTGTAATATGCTGTGAATGTCCCCTTTCATGCTGGATTTTTATGTAATTATTTTTTTGTCCTTCATACATATTTGCCTTCACTTACCTACCCAGCATGGTCTCCTGGCCCTATATTCACCTCATGTAGTCACTTAACAATGTATTTTGTCAGCTCCATAGTAGTGTTTTACCCCAAACACCCCCTAAAATGTTTTTAAATGTGATTTGTGCTTTAAATTCAGGCAGAGTCCCAGAGGCTTTTTTGGGGGTTCCCCAAATCATTTGGAACCCTCCCTCCCCCCAACTGCTAAGCCAGCTGATAACAATTCTCTATCTATCCTCAATCATCTATCTGCTGACTTTGCCAAACCCATACACACTATACCCACCTCTTTAGTGGTCAGATTTATGGATGAATTCCCCAAAGCATGTAGTGCAAGGGCCTGCCTGTATACTTTCAAATGGTACTGCTTAAAGTTTTTGTATACTATTATTATCTTGATAGGTAATAGCAGAATTTCCAAATGTGCTCAAATGTGTACAGTGTGTATTTATATCTTTGTCTTATGACACTTCTTACCTGTCCAGTGGGCTGCCAATAGTGTAACTAAGGAGGGGCTGGCCAAAGTAATAACCATTATTTAGGCATTCATCTCTCAATGAAGTGGAGAGGGTTACCTGTCCAAGAGCTCCCCCCCCCTATAATGTTAGAAATGGCCCATGAGGGGGGGGGGGGGATATGATAGGTGTACCTTATACTTTGGTTTTTAAAAACTCCCTTCAAAAAATGTTATCTTGATGTTGGCCAAGAATGTTTGTGTGTAATCTGCTTTCCCTGTTTATGTGCAAAATGACTAATTTTTTTTTGTTTTGACTCCACAGTTTCCTTCCACGCCACAGGAATGGCAGACTGTGGCCTCCCACTTTGCCTAGCGGACTTTCCTAACTGCGGAGGGGCAATTGATGGGAAACACGTCCACATCGTCCCACCACCCAACGTGATGTCCGGCTAAGATACCTTGAATACTTTGTGGGTAGGGGGGCTATCAATATGCCAGACAATGTCTAAAACCTTTTTCAAATAAAAAAAAAGCAAATCTTTGGTGACATTTACTGCTTGTGTTTGTTTTAGCTGACCCTGAGAGAAATGTGGTGAGTCCTGAAAATGGCGTGATTGTGTAACATTACAAAGCACTGTTGGGTGTTATTTACTAAAGGCAAAGACACTTTGCACTACAAGTGCACTTGAAACTGCACTTGTAGTGCAAAGTGGATCTGCCCTTAGGAAATAACACCCATTGTCACAGAAAACAGCAATTAGAGCACCACAAAAGTGTTGTAGCATTGAGACAATAATCCACACATTCTTGATTAACAATCTTTTTAATACCAGCACAATCACATGTGCATTTAGAAAAGGTTTTTAAAACAAACCAACATGTTTGTTGTATAACAATTTTTGGGGTACCCCCTTTTTTGCTGACCCCCTATATCAGCAGGCAGGATACCTGCATGAGGCAAGCCATCACTCCGGAGCAGAGGCTCATTGCCACCCAGCCTGCAGGACTTGAAGTTCTCGACAGGCATCTCCCCCCAGGCTCTGGGGATCATTATTAGATCACATTAGAAAAAGTAGAAATGTCCATTTAAGATAAAACAGGCATGTTTAAAACCAACAAGAAAGACACAAATCTTGAACTTACAAAGTTCACATTTGGTAGAACTTTAAGGCAATATCAGACATGAGTATTTACAAACTGTGTTAGATATTGCGTTCAGATGGGGTGAAGTCACCCAAGGAAAAGCCAAATTTTGAAGATGCACACAAATAGCCGAATGTCAACATGTGCTAGCTGCCATCATGGGGGATCAAGGGACGTGTTTTGGGGGTGCAACCCCTTCCTCTCAGCTACTTTATTATTGAGGAAGGGGTTGCACCCCCAAAATGCCTACATTGATATCCTGTGATGGCAGATAGCACATGTTGACACACTGTGTGCATCTTCAAAATTTGGCTTTACTACCAATTTGTCAAAATGTTAAAAAATTGTAGCACACCAAAAAACAAAGGGATTTGGAGGGGTTTTAAACTCTCCCTAAAACATCAATGATCTTATTTTTTTGAAGAACATCATTGATGTTTTTCTTGATGTTTTCCAAGTCCCTATTACACCCCATGATCTCCCCTATCAGGATCTGTGCACTTTCCGAGGTGAAAGGATCTGGATCCACAACATCACGATCACCGAAAAAGATAGAAACCAAAAAAAAATGTATTATAAATATGCCGGCATCCATCTCTTACCTGAGCCTGTGGTCGCAGACACTCACCTGTTGTGGTGCCAATTTCCACCACGTCTTCCTCCTCCTGCTCTGTTTGTCTTGGGTGGATTTCCCCTTCTTCCAGAGGTGGAGGGTCTCTGGTCTCCTCGGATGAGGGGTGTCCTCCGAGTCTTTTCTCCCCTATGTAAAAAAAAAATGGTATACTTAGCACACAGATATTTGATGGCAGAACTATAAATATGAAACATTGTTTGGAAATGGGGTACAATTTTTTTGTGGGCAGAGTTCCAAGATGTAGCATTTTTCTTGTCCTTTATCAAGCTTGAATACTTTACCTGTCTTGTACAAGCTTCACAGATGGAGACACCCCTATAGTATACACTGGAGCACCTGTGTGGGCCCCCTAATAAAAAGGGTGTTCTTGTGTCCCACACTAGTGCTCCAGCATTCAGATGTGAAAACTGCTGCTGAGTGTCCTCTCCTTATACAGAATCTAGTTTGCATTTCATTCTAGTTACAAACCCATCTACCCAACCAAATTAGTTTCAGACAAGTAGGCCCTAAAAAATGTGGCCAAATGCATATGGCCAAAACCATGGTGTTTTCTAGGCCGAATGAACAATGTTTGATACGAACGAATAATGTGCCCATGAACATGAAAGTTGACATTTTAAACTGGACAACAGTTAATAAGAAAAGCACATGAAGCAGCACGAACGTAATAAAAATAAAGAATAGGAACACAGTACAACTACTTACTTTTTTGCAGAACTCTCCGGATTTTTCTGTACTGCTCGTGCTCTCTTAATTTGAGGTCCGACCACCGCTTCCTGAGCTGATCTTTTGATCGTCGTACCCCGAAATTCCGGTGCAGACTCTTGACCACTTTCACCATGATCTTGGCCTTTCTGACATTGGGGTTGGGGTAAGGTCCATACTTCCCGTCATAGTCGGCCTTCTTCAGGATGTCGACCATCTCCAACATCTCCCCAAAGGACATATTTGAGGCCTTAAATCTTCTCCTTCTGGATCCAGATGTTTCTGGCTCCGGGCTTTCCTCCTCCTCGTTGCTGTAATTAGCACGCACCTGCTGTGTCTCCGCCATGTGCTCTTCCTCCACTGCGCCGAACGAAAAGGGGCGGGGAATAGACTAGAAAGAATGTCAGGGGCGGGCGAAGTTACACGCATGCGCAGTGTGTATAAAGCGTAACACGCGTGCATAGTACATACGATCTGTGAGCGGAGGAAGGAGTATCAGAGGCGCCGATCGTGATAACAAAGGTAAGATCTAAGCTTGGGCCTATACTGCTTCTACATTGAGGCTTATGTTGTAACAAGATTAGGAGAGTTTTGCCTGACATTAGGGTTTATCTCGTGTTGTGTCTTGCAGATAAAATGGATGGCTTCAATGACCACAACTTCCTCCCCCTGTTCATAGACAAATACAGGGAGCTGCCCTGTCTGTGGCAGGTCAAACACCCGCATTATAATCATAAACAAAAGAGGCAGGCAGCGCTGGAGAAACTGCTGGAGTTGGTGACGCCAGTGGTCCCCACAGCAACCATCCCCTATTTAAAAGCCAAAATTGGTGGCCTGAGGAGCACTTATGTAAGGGAGCGCAAGAAGGTCACGGATTCCCAGAGATCTGGAGCTGCAGCAGATGACAGACTGTGGTACTATGAGAGACTGCAATTTCTGTCAGACCAGACTGGAGTCAGGGAACCCCTCTCAACCCTTCCTTCCACTCTTCCTTCCACCCCAGCTGAGGCTTCCGATGTCCAACCTGGGACTTCCAGCCAGGAAGAAGTGGAGGAGCCCAGATGGAGTCAGGTATAGCATTATTCTACAGATTTCTGGTCAATAAAGAAATGATGTTTACTAGATGTTATTATTGATCACTAATTGCTGATTTAAGAAAGTGTTTTACATATCAATAGACAGTAGTTTTGAAAAATAATTGGGACAAGACTAAAAAATGCTGGGCTCAGAATGATAGTCTTTTATATTTGTTAACATTCAATTTGCAACAATCATGAGGTGAAAATTGTGTGTGATTGATGAATAAAAAACTAAAACGATGTCCCCTTTTCATACACAGGAAGACCTCAGCCAGGAGGAGGCTGTGAAATGTGGCAGCCAGGAGGAGGCTGTGGAATGTGGCAGCCAGGAGGAGGAGGGGCTAAGTGGCAGCCAGGAGAAGCCTGGTCCCAGTCGGAGCCTGACCGAATCGCAGGTTCCTCCCCTCCGGCTTCCATACAAAAGACCGAGGAAGGGGAGTCAGGTTCAGGATTCAGCGCTCAGGCTCATTCAGGAGGCTTCTGCATCCCTCAGAGCCACCGCCACTCCTGAAGAGGCCTTTGCCTGCATGGCTGCCACCAAACTGCAGGGCATGCAGGAGGGTCAACGCAAGCTGTGTGAGGACCTTCTGTATAAAGTCTTAACTAAGGGGGTGAGTGGCGAAATCACACCCAATACCCACCTGAGTGAGTTGGCCCATCCCCCTCCTCCTCCTCCTCCTGCTGCCACATCTCCAACACCAGAGCCACAGCGTGGAAGGAAGCATGGAAGGAAGACCAGAGAGTGATGGCCCTGGGTTCAGTCTGGTCTGGCCAAAGATGCATTCTCTTGTATGACCACAGCCTGGGGACACAGATGTCATCTGCTGCTTTCCGGATCTCTGGGACTTCTGGACCAGACTGCACTCCCTTAGATATGGAATCCTCAGGCCACCAATTTTGCCTGGAAATAATTGATGTCTGCCCTGGGGGTCAAAGGCTTCGCCAATTTCTGCTGTTTTTCCAGCGTTGCCTCCCTCTTTGTTTGGTTGTGAGCCCTTATTAAAGGAATTTTTGGTTTCAATTATACTTGTCCTTTTTGTGTTTTCCTTCAAAAAGGACAGTTTGTTTGTGAGGAGGCAGGTACATTTCGAATATACAATGTGAAATTAACAAGAGACACCAACACCAAACAATCTCCTTGAGATTAAATAATACAAGATAATAATGGTGTTGTGGTAACTTGACACACAAAACACACACAAAAATATTCTGGAGTAAAACACACAAAATAAAAACAGCCTTGAAAAAAATACAAACCCAAAAAAAAATAAAAACAGCCTTGAATAAAATACAAAACAAAAATAAAACAACAAAATATAAATTTGGTCAGATGTGACAAATCAAAATATATTGAGGGAATCCCGATAAATAATAAAGAAAGAAGTTTGTGAGAAGTCTGTGTGAATATGAGCCGCAAAACTATTTAATTCTTCTCACATTATAAAGATGAACAGAGTGCACTGTTTTAAACTATTTAAAACACTGCAGCGTGCCGAAAGTGCTGTATCCATTCCGAACGCTAATTTTTACCAGACCGAGCTGTTCCGTCTCAGAATTTCTTCTGAGCATGCGTGGCACTTTGTGCGTCGGAACTGGCCAGACACGGTCGGAATTGACGCAATCGGATTTTGTTGTCGGAAAATTTTATAGCCTGCTCTCAAACTTTGTGTGTCGGAAAATCCGATGGAAAAAGTCCAATGGAGCGCACACACGGTCGGAATGTCCGACAACACGCTCCGATCGCACATTTTCCGTCGGAAAATCCGACCTTGTTTACGGAGCATAATTGTGATTTTTTTTTTACCAAAAATATGTAGAAGAATACATATCGGCCTAAACTGAGGAAAATTTTTTTTTCTTATATATATTTTGGGGGGATATTTATTATAGCAAAAAGTAAAAGGGGTGTCCTTAGTATGCCTGTAAAGTAGCGCATTTTTCTCGTGTTTATAACAGTACCACAGCAAAATGACATTTCTAAAGGAAAAAAGTCATTTAAAACTGCTTGCAGCTGTAATGTATCATCCGGTCCTGACTATATAGATAAAAATCATTGAAAAAAACGTCATGCCCCCCCCCCCCAGTCCATTACCAGGCCCTTTGAGTCTGGTATGGATATTAAGGGAAACCCGCACCCAAATTTTTTTTTAAAATTGCGTGGGGGTCCCCCAAAATCCATACCAGGCCCTTTAGGTCTGGTATGGATATTTAGGGAAACCCTGCGCCATTTTTTTTTTAAAATATGGCGTAGGGGTCCCCCCAAAATCCATACCAGGCCCTTCAGGTCTTTTAAGGGGAACCGTGAGCCAAAATCTAAAAAAAATGGTGTAGGGGTTCCCCCCAAAATCCATACCAGACCCTTATCTGAGCACGCAACCTGGCATGCTGAACCGTACCAGGCCACATGCCCTCAACATGGGGGCTAGTTCTGGTGATACACTGGGATTATCTCATTTTAGAGGGATTTATTCTCACTTCCTGTTTTGGCTATGGGAAGGGAAGTGAAGGGAAATCCTCCCTATGGGACACAGATGGGAAAAAACAACTGACAGAAGTTATAACCCTCCCTTACTTTAATCAAAATGAAAAAAAATGAAAAAAAAAAAACGTTTTCCTTCATTACAGGTTAAGCTGTAGCATAGTTGAGTCTGGAAAAAATATATACTTTGCATACCATTCATGGGTTCTTGGTTTTAAATTTCATATTTCTGCCATTTACCAATTAATACAAGCAAAACTCCAGAAGTAGAGCATCACTATTTAAGATATTTCTGTTGTAAAGTTTATTTTATAAAACAAGGTTTTGGCTATAATGGTGGTTACTAATTAAAACTATGGGGTTCTGTGATGGGCTCAAAGCTTAGGTTGAGCAATGATTGTGGCCATTTTGGAAGTAGCCTACATATTGCTCATGCATTATGGACCTCTTATCCGGTGAAGTACAGAAAAGCAGGTCCTAAATATTATAAAGTAAAATGAATAATAATATTATACTATATCTGGGGTATAGTATTTATATCATTGCTGTGGAGTAAAAGAAAAGTAAACCTTTGAAATATCACATCATTGTGGACATAAAGGACAGCCCAAACTATAGTGATATACTATATATATAAAGTTTTAGGCAGGTGTGAAAAAATACTGGAAATTAAGAATGCTTTCAGAAATAAAAGTATTAATAGTTTATTTTTATCAATTAACAAAATAGAAATTAAAATAATACTAAAGGCTTGTGTTTTATTATTTTGAAATAACAAACACGTTATACTTACCTGCTCTTGTTTTGCACAGAGCAGCCCCAATCCTCTTCTTTTTGGGTCCCCTGTTGGAGGTCCTGGCTCCTCCCCCCTGCTGAACACCCCCAATAGCAAACCTCTTTCTATAGGGACACTCGAGCAGGTTTGTTCCCAAGCTGCACTCCTGTGAATGGACATTGTCCATTTACACAGAGCGTGGCTTGGCCCCACCCCCTGCTCTCTCCTCATTGGGTCACTGGCGGTGTTTGACAGCAGCAGGAGCCAATGTCTCCAGCTGCTGTGTGAGCCATGAGGAGAGAGAGACCCGGGAGAGTCACTGCTCTCATGCACATGGCTGGATCGAGATGGGGCTCATGTAAGGGGGGGAGCAGCACCCAGAAGATTTTTTACCTTAATGCACAGAATGCATTAACCACTTGCCGACCGCCGCACGACGATGTACGTCGGCAAAGCGGCACGGGCAGGCAAAAGGGCTTACCTGTACGTCCCTGCCTGCCCGCGGGTGGGGGGTCCGATCGGACCCCCCCCCGGTGCCTGCGACGGTCGGCAAATGTCCCCCGGCGATCGGTGGTGAGGGGGAGGCCATCCATTCGTGGCCCCCCCCTCGCGATCGCTCCCAGCCAATGGGATCATTTCCCTGCCTCTGTATTGTACACAGAGGCAGAGGAAATGATGTCATCTCTCCTCGGCTCGGTATTTTCCGTTCCGGGCCGAGGAGAGAAGACTGAACTGTGAGTTACACAAACACACACACACAGTAGAACATGCCAGGCATACATTTCACCCCGATCCCCCCCCCGATCGCCCCCCGATCCCCCCCGATCACCCCCCCCCCCTGTCACAAACTGACACCAAGCAGGTTTTTTTTTTTTTTTTTTTTTTTTTTTCTGATTACTGTATTGGTGTCAGTTTGTGTCAGTTAGTGTGTTAGGGCAGTGAGTCTTAGGCCCCCTTTAGGTCTAGGGTACCCCCCTAACCCCCCTAATAAAGTTTTAACCCCTTGATCACCCCCTGTCACCAGTGTTGCTAAGCGATCATTTTTCTGATCGCTGTATTAGTGTCACTGGTGACGCTAGTTAGTGAGGTAAATATTTAGGTTCGCCGTCAGCGTTTTATAGCGACAGGGATCCCCCTATACTACCTAATAAATGTTTTAACCCCTTGATTGCCCCCTAGTTAACCCTTTCACCACTGATCACCGTATAACTGTTACGGGTGACGCTGGTTAGTTCGTTTATTTTTTATAGTGTCAGGGCACCCGCCGTTTATTACCGAATAAAGGTTTAGCCCCCCGATCGCCCGGCGGTGATATGCGTCGCCCCAGGCAGCGTCAGATTAGCGCCAGTACCGCTAACACCCACGCACGCAGCATACGCCTCCCTTAGTGGTATAGTATCTGTATGGATCAATATCTGATCCGATCAGATCTATACTAGCGTCCCCAGCAGTTTAGGGTTCCCAAAAACGCAGTGTTAGCGGGATCAGCCCAGATACCCGCTAGCACCTGCGTTTTGCCCCTCCGCCCGGCCCAGCCCAGCCCACCCAAGTGCAGTATCGATCGATCACTGTCACTTACAAGGCACTAAAAGCATAACTGCAGCGTTCGCAGAGTCAGGCCTGATCCCTGCGATCGCTAACAGTTTTCTTGGTAGCGTTTTGGTGAGCTGGCAAGCACCAGCCCCAGGCAGCGTCAGATTAGCGCCAGTACCGCTAACACCCACGCACGCAGCATACACCTCCCTTAGTGGTATAGTATCTGAACGCATCAATATCTGATCCGATCAGATCTATACTAGCGTCCCCAGCAGTTTAGGGTTCCCAAAAACGCAGTGTTAGCGGGATCAGCCCAGATACCTGCTAGCACCTGCGTTTTGCCCCTCCGCCCGGCCCAGCCCAGCCCACCCAAGTGCAGTATCGATCGATCACTGTCACTTACAAAACACTAAACGCATAACTGCAGCGTTCGCAGAGTCAGGCCTGATCCCTGCGATCGCTAACAGTTTTTTTGGTAGCGTTTTGGTGAACTGGCAAGCACCAGCCCCAGGCAGCGTCAGATTAGCGCCAGTACCGCTGACACCCGCGCACGCAGCATACACCTCCCTTAGTGGTATAGTATCTGATCGCATCAATATCTGATCCGATCAGATCTATACTAGCGTCCCCAGCAGTTTAGGGTTCCCACAAACGCAGTGTTAGCGGGATCAGCCCAGATACCTGCTAGCACCTGCGTTTTGCCCCTCCGCCCGGCCCAGCCCACCCAAGTGCAGTATCGATCGATCACTGACACTTACAAAACACTAAACGCATAACTGCAGCGTTCGCAGAGTCAGGCCTGATCCCTGCGATCGCTAACAGTTTTTTTGGTAGTGTTTTGGTGAACTGGCAAGCGCCAGCGGCGTAGTACACCCCGGTCGTAGTCAAACCAGCACTGCAGTAACACGTGGTGACGTGGCGAGTCCCATAAGTGCAGTTCAAGCTGGTGAGGTGGCAAGCACAAGTAGTGTCCCGCTGCCACCAAAAAGACAAACACAGGCCCGTCGTGCCCATAGTGCCCTTCCTGCTGCATTCGCCAATCCTAATTGGGAACCCACCACTTCTGCAGCGCCCGTACTTCCCCCATTCACATCCCCAACCAAATGCAGTCGGCTGCATGAGAGGCATTTTTATGTCCTCCCGAGTACCCCTACCCAACAAACCCCCCCAAAAAAGATGTTGTGTCTGCAGCAAGCGCGGATATAGACGTGACACCCGCTATTATTGTCCCTCCTGTCCTGACAATCCTGGTCTTTGCATTGGTGAATGTTTTGAACGCTACCATTCACTAGTTGACTATTAGCGTAGGGTACAGCATTGCACAGACTAGGCACACTTTCACAGGGTCTCCCAAGATGCCATCGCATTTTGAGAGACCTGAACCTGGAACCGGTTACAGTTATAAAAGTTAGTTACAAAAAAAAGTGAAAAAAAAAAAAAAACACAAACAAAAATATAAAATAAAAAAAAAATAGTTGGCGTTTTATTGTTCTCTCTCTCTCTATTCTCTCTCTATTGTTCTGCTCTTTTTTACTGTATTCTATTCTGCAATGTTTTATTGTTATTATGTTTTATCATGTTTGCTTTTCAGGTATGCAATTTTTTATACCTTACCGTTTACTGTGCTTTATTGTTAACCATTTTTTTGTCTTCAGGTACGCCATTCACGACTTTGAGTGGTTATACCAGAATGATGCCTGCAGGTTTAGGTATCATCTTGGTATCATTCTTTTCAGCCAGCGGTCAGCTTTCATGTAAAAGCAATCCTAGTGGCTAATTAGCCTCTAGACTGCTTTTACAAGCAGTCGGAGGGAATGCCCCCCCCCCCCCCCAACGTCTTCCGTGTTTTTCTCTGGCTCTCCTGTCTCAACAGGGAACCTGAGAATGCAGCCGGTGATTCAGCCAGATGACCATAGAGCTGATCAGAGACCAGAGTGGCTCCAAACATCTCTATGGCCTAAGAAACCGGAAGCTACGAGCATTTCATGACTTAGATTTCGCCGGATGTAAACAGCGCCATTGGGAAATTGGGGAAGCATTTTATCACACCGATCTTGGCGTGGTCAGATGCTTTGAGGGCAGAGGAGAAATCTAGGGTCTAATAGACCCCAATTTTTGCAAAAAAGAGTACCTGTCACTACCTATTGCTATCATAGGGGATATTTACATTCCCTGAGATAACAATAAAAATGATTTAAAAAAAAAAAAATGAAAGGAACAGTTTAAAAATAAGATAAAAAAATAATAATAATAAAGAAAAAAAAAAAAAAAAAAAAAAAAAGCACCCCTGTCCCCCCTGCTCTCGCGCTAAGGTGAACGCAAGCGTTGGTCTGGCGTCAAATGTAAACAGCAATTGCACCATGCATGTGAGGTATCGCCGCGAAGGTCAGATCGAGGGCAGTAATTTTAGCAGTAGACCTCCTCTGTAAATCTAAAGTGGTAACCTGTAAAGGCTTTTAAAGGCTTTTAAAAATGTATTTAGTTTGTCGCCACTGCACGTTTGTGCGCAATTTTAAAGCATGTCATGTTTGGTATCTATGTACTCGGCCTAAGATCATCTTTTTTATCTCATCAAACATTTGGGCAATATAGTGTGTTTTAGTGCATTAAAATGTAAAAAAGTGTGTTTTTTCCCCAAAAAATGCGTTTGAAAAATCGCTGCGCAAATACTGTGTGAAAAAAAAAAATGAAACACCCACCATTTTAATCTGTAGGGCATTTGCTTTAAAAAAAATATATAATGTTTGGGGGTTCAAAGTAATTTTCTTGCAAAAAAAAATTATTTTTTTATGTAAACAATAAGTGTCAGAAAGGGCTTTGTCTTCAAGTGGTTAGAAGAGTGGGTGATGTGTGACATAAGCTTCTAGATGTTGTGCATAAAATGCCAGGACAGTTCAAACCCCCCCCAAATGACCCCATTTTGGAAAGTAGACACCCCAAGCTATTTGCTGAGAGTCATGTTGAGTCCATGGAATAATTTATATTGTGACACAAGTTGCGGGAAAGAGACAATTTTTTATTTTTTTTATTTTTTTTTGCGCAAAGTTGTCACTAAATGATATATTGCTCAAACATGCCATGGGAATATGTGAAATTACACCCCAAAATACATTCTGCTGCTTCTCCTGAGTACGGGGATACCACATGTGTGAGACTTTTTGGGAGCCTAGCCGCGTACGGGACCCCGAAAACCAAGCACCGCCTTCAGGCTTTCTAAGGCCGTAAATTTTTGATTTCACTCTTCACCGCCTATCACAGTTTCGGGGGCCATGGAATGCCCAGGTGGCAAAAAAAAACCCCAAATGACCCCATTTTGGAAAGTAGACACCCCAAGCTATTTGCTGAGAGGTATAGTGAGTATTTTGCAGACCTCACTTTTTGTCACAAAGTTTTGAAAATTGAAAAAAGAAAAAAAAAAATTTTTTTTTCTCGTCTTTCTTTATTTTCAAAAACAAATGAGAGCTGCAAAATACTCACCATGCCTCTCAGCAAATAGCTTGGGGTGTCTACTTTCCAAAATGGGGTCATTTGGGGGGGGTTTTGTGCCACCTGGGCATTCCATGGCCTCCGAAACTGTGATAGGCAGTGAGGAGTAAAATCAAAAATGTACGCCCTTAGAAATCCTGAAGGCGGTGCTTGGTTTTCGGGGTCCCGTACGCGGCTAGGCTCCCAAAAAGTCCCACACATGTGGTATCCCCGTACTTAGGAGAAGCAGCTAAATGTATTTTGGGGTGCAATTCCACATATGCCCATGGCCTGTGTGAGCAATATATCATTTAGTGACAACTTTGTGCAAAAAAAAAAAAAAAAAAAAAAAAATTGTCACTTTCCCGCAACTTGTGTCAAAATATAAAACATTCCATGGACTCAACATGCCTCAAAGCAAATAGCTTGGGGTGTCTACTTTCCAAAATGGGGTCATTTGGGGGGGGTTTATGTCATCTGGGCATTTTATGGCCTTCAAAACTGTGATAGGTAGTGAGGAGTAAAATCAAAAATGTACGCCCTTAGAAATCCTGAAGGCGGTGCTTGGTTTTCGGGGCCCCGTACGCGGCTAGGCTCCCAAAAAGTCCCACACATGTGGTATCCCCGTACTCAGGAGAAGCAGCTAAATGTATTTTGGGGTGCAATTCCACATATGCCCATGGCCTGTGTGAGCAATATATCATTTAGTGACAACTTTTTGTAATTTTTTTTTTTTTTTTTTTTTTTGTCATTATTCAATCACTTGGGACAAAAAAAATGAATATTCAATGGGCTCAACATGCCTCTCAGCAAATTCCTTGGGGTGTCTACTTTCCAAAATGGGGTCATTTGTGGGGGTTTTGTACTGCCCTGCCATTTTAGCACCTCAAGAATCGACATAGGCAGTCATAAATTAAAGGCTGTGTAAATTCCAGAAAATGTACCCTAGTTTGTAGACGCTATAACTTTTGCGCAAACCAATAAATATACACTTATTGACATTTTTTTTACCAAAGACATATGGCCGAATACATTTTGGCCTAAATGTATGACTAAAATTGAGTTTATTGGATTTTTTTTAGAACAAAAAGTAGAAAATATCATTTTTTTTCAAAATTTTCGGTCTTTTTCCGTGTATAGCGCAAAAAATAAAAACGGCAGAGGTGATCAAATACCATCAAAAGAAAGCTCTATTTGTGGGAAGAAAAGGACGCAAATTTCGTTTGGGTACAGCATTGCATGACCGCGCAATTAGCAGTTAAAGCGACGCAGTGCCGAATTGTAAAAAGTGCTCTGGTCAGGAAGGGGGTAAATCCTTCCGGGGCTGAAGTGGTTAATGAAGAATAAATATAGGGCCAATCACACACCTCCAAATGCTATGTCATAATGGATAACTATCTGCCTGTATTTCTCAGAATTTAAGACACCAGTTATCCTGACCAAATCTCCAGCTCCATTTGCGGAAATGCAGCCCAAACTTTCATGGAACCTCCACCATGCTTCACTGTTGCCTGCATCTCATTATTGTACCGTTCTTTAGCCCTTCGGCAAACAAACTGCCTCCTGCTACAGCCATATTTTTCAAATTTTTACTTATCAATGCAGAGCACCTACTGACATTTTTCTGCACACTAGGTCCTATGTTTTCTTGTATAGTTGAGCCACACAGCCTTATATTCACGTTGGAAGTATGGCTTCTTTGGCTGCAATTTTTCCATGAAGACATCTTCTGGCTAGACTTCTTGGGACAGTAGATGTGTGTACCTGGGTCTCAATGGTTCCTGCCAGTTCTGTGCTGATGCCACCAGTAGTGTCACTAGGGTTGGTGTCACCTGGTGTAGTAAAACATGGTGTCACCCCCCTCCCAACCCACCAAGTATAGTTGCACCTCAGTACAGACCCCTTCCCTCAGTTCAGACCCCCCTTCACTAAGTATAGACCCCACCATCATCAGTACACACCCCCCCCTCAGGACAAGCCACCCCCTCCATCAGTACAGACCCCTCTTCACTAAGTATAGACTCCCCCATTATCAGTGCACACACCCCCCCCTCCATCAGTACAGACCCCCCTCAGGACAAACCACCCCCTCCATCAGTACAGACCCCCCACAGGACAAACCACCCTCCTCCATCAGTACAGACCCCCTCAGGACAAATCACACCTTTGGAATGAATTAGAGCGGAGACTGCGGGCCAGGCCTTCTCATCCAACATCAGTGCTTGACCTCACAAATGTGCTTCTGGAAGAATGGTAAAAAATACCCATAGACACATTCCTAAACCTTGTGGACAGCCTTCCCAGAAGAGTTGAAGCTGTTATAGTTGCAAAGGGTGGACCAACTCAATATTGAACCCTACAGACTAGGAATGGGATGCCATTATAGTTCATGTGCGTGTAAAGGCAGACGTCTCAAAACTTTTTGTACTATAGTGTATATAAAATTATCAGTAGTGTTTCACCTATACAGGGTGTAGTCACAAAGTAAACTGCTTGTAAAAAGGTACTCATACGGTCTATGTTTATATATTATGAATCTTTTATTATTTCTCCATTTGTGATGCAGTAGGTGTTATTGTTTCTTTATTTCTAGCTTACAGTACCATTTTATGTGGTTTACTTATATATTATTTACAAAATGAACACATATGGTTTACTACCATTACATACTCACTGACACATACTTGGTTGCATCAGACTGGCTTTGCATTAGTTAAGATGGTAAGCCGTGCTTGTAGCTATAATTAATGCTCAGTTGTTAAAGTCTAGTTCACACAAAACTTGTTTGAAAGCGCCTAGTGACCCACAGGCTGTTAAATCTTTTCCTTATGCTAAATATATTTTTAATGTGAGGTTATCAGTCCCCTTCTTCAAGTTTGCACTGGAGCTCAGGGGGCTTTTAGCATTGTTACTGATTACATTTGACATTTGTGGTGATTTTTTCTGTTTAACAACTTCTTCTGTATATTTCCTAGCAGCAAGTGATGCTGGTAGGTAATTTAATTTGACATAAGGTGAGAGAGAAAGGCCACTTGACTTTTAATTTTTTATATGTTATTAATATCATGAATGACACTGCCTGTGTATCAAGGGCAGCAGTTACAGTCATTAACTGTTCATTTTATTGTAATGTAGGATTTATATACCATATCTTCTTTTAAAACAGTGATTATATCATCCAATGATCTAATGTCATCTAAATTTCATTTACTCTAAATTTCATTCATTCTTTTTCAGGCTTACTGAATTAAAATTAGTGGTTTGCAGCAATCTTCTAAGTACTATGGTTTCCAATTTTAATTTTGATCAAATCATTAAAAAAAAGAAATATGGTTTTATCCAAACATAATTTATTCAATCAGGGGACTTGCACTTGTCAGAAAGGGTATGCTTTTTTGAAAAAAAATTAACATATAACTAAAAATGAGCAAGTCAATCCACCAAATTCAGTTTTCAGCCCAGATTGGGTTTGCAGATGGTGGAGATTCATGGAGATTAATCTACCACTAAAGCTCTGGTATGTTTGCCTATAGCCTTTTTCTTTAAACTATTTTTTATGTTTCAGGTAGAGACATGACATGTAACCTCCCTTTAACCTTTTCGCTGCCAGGCCCTGCGTTCCACTTTTAAACATAGCTGGCCGAGCCATTTATGCAATTTTTCTATTGCTTTTTTGTTTTTCCCTTACAGCTTTCAGCGTTTGTAAAAGACTCCCCAAACCATATATTTTCTGAAAGCACATGACCAGTAAAATAAAAAGAAGGTGCTACTGATTTTTAAGGCCCTGCAGTATTTGTGCAAATGTCTATCAAAACAAAATTTTTGATAAACATACACTAAAATCATTATTAGCAGATAAAAACATAGCACATTTTACAAGATTCCTACAAAATATAAAAGCTAACCCGTATTGAGTTAATAAACAACAAATATTTGTACATTTTAAATTGTGCCTTTTTGCACAATGGTGAAAATTGAGGTACACAAAAATGTAAATATCCACATTTCTCTAAAAATCTGGAGGTTTTAATTTTTCACTTACAGCTTCCAGGGTTTATAAAAGACCCCCAAACCATATCTTTTCTGAAAGCACATGACCTGTAGAATAAAAAGAAGATGCTTTTGATTTTTAAGGCCCCACGATATCTGTGCAAATGTTTATCAAACAATATTTTCATTAAAAATACACTAAAGTCATTATTAGGAGATAAAAACTGTCAGGGCTGGGCTCAGCCCTTCCTGCTCTGAGCTGTCCGCTCAGCTGTCAGCTAATTGCCAGCTCCTATCTCTCTCCACAGTTACCCAGCTGTTGTTGATTCTGCTTGTCAGTCCTGCCTACTTAAAGCCATCCAGCTCACTTGATCTCTGCCTTCGCCTTTGGTTACATCACAAGAAACCATCTCCTGCATTCCTGTTTAAAGACTGGCTTTGCTGACATCCTTTCTGGCTCCTTATCCTGCTTGCTGTTCCTCTACTTGGATCTTTGACTTCTGGCCTGGCTGATTACCCGATCTGGTTACTGAACTCTGGCTTGGCTGATTACCCGATCTGGTTACTGAACTCTGGCTTGGCTGACTACCTGATGCGGTTACTGGACTCTGGCTATGCTTTGACTACGCTTACTCGATTTACCTTTTTATTTTTATTAATAAACAAGTGTGATCTTACTGTACTTCTGTCTCGGTCTAGTTCATGGTTTGACAAAAACACAGCAAATTTTACAAAATTCCTACTATAATATAATAATAATATAAAAGCTTAACCTGTGTTAAGTTAATAAACAACAAAGGAAGATGCTAATGACTTTTAAGGCCCCCTGCAATATTTGCCCAAATGTTTATCAAAGCAAATTTTCACTAAAAATACATTAAAATCATTATTAGCAGATACAAACCCCCCAAGACCCACCAAACCCCACATTTTCTGAATGCACATGACCTATAGAATTAAAAAAGTATGCTACTGATTTTTTAGGCCCCGCAATAGGTCAAATAGGTTAAAATCATTATTGGTGCACACAAATACAACATAACTTACACAATTCCTGCTAAATTCTTAGGCCTCTTTAACATGGGGCATACTAAAGTGTATGCCCATGGAGGGCTGTGTTTACCCACATGCGGATGCCCAGGTATTCCATGCATCCCCATGCAGGCTGTCCCATTCATGTCAATTGGTATGCAGCAGCTGCATGGGCACAGCAGCTGCTCCCAATCTGACAACCGTGTGGGTGCATGGCTTTGAACACAGACAGTATGAGCTCAGGGACATGCACCCAGACCCACGTGGATGTCAATTTGGGAGCAACAGCTGTGTTCGTCCTGGAACCACATTCCAACTGACAATAATGGGATGTCCTGCACAGGAATGCATTGAACACCTGTGCATCCCCAAGCAGGTAAACATGGCCTTGCAGGGCATATGCTGTAGGCCTTACTATGGTGTTTTGTTTTTTTTTGTTTTTTTGTTTTTTTACTATTTCACTGATATTTCACAGTGGATATCATGGTTATAAATGCTCATTCTTGATTTTACAGCGAACAGGGTGATCAGGAACTTCTTCATCTATTATTGTTGGACTCTAAATTGTATTTGCCATTTTTTGACTCATCACATTACGGGTCATTGATCACTATTTGTATAGAAGGGCTAGCGCCTACTTTTGTTTGTTTTTTTTTTTACAATTAATTGATTGTGCCTTGCACCAGGGACATATGTTCAGTGTAATTATATATGCGAAAAGTAAAATGAAATGTTACTTTGTACCTGTAGTCACACATTTGTTTTAGAAATACCACCGGTCAACACACATTTTCTTTTTCCTGGTTCACTTATTTGTATGCTTTATTTTTAAGCAGTGTTTGTAGGGTTGTGGTGCTCCCGGATGTCCATCAATCTCATTGTTTGGTTTTCATATAGAAATAAAATAACATTGAGAAAAAATGGTTAATACTAATAATAATAATAATAATAATAAAATATATAGAACAATGAGAACGTATTTGAGAATTCAGTTGAGCCAACCTCTAAATTTTAATTAAAATAAAATAAAAAGATCTTCCCTACACCAAGGATAGAAATGTGACAAAACTAAAACTAGTATAGTATATGTAAAATAAATGTGTGTCCAGTAGCCAGATATACAGTATATCTTCCACGGCTGCTGCACTCACTAAAGGGGATTAAATATCGACCACCCAGTGTACAAACAAAATAAAATGAAAATTTTGTCAGAACTGATCTGTTCCAGGAGAGGGAAATGCAGCTATTAATATTAATTGCTAATAATTTAGCCTCCATTCATATCTAGTAAGCACTTGGATTCACACTGATGTGGTCTACCACATTGCATGTCATCTGTACAAGAATCGCACCTGATTCCTGTACAAATGACATGCTAATTCAGTGCGGGGCGAATTGAGCCATACATTATGTATGGCTCAAGTTGCACTACACCCACACCAAAAACGTGCAGAACCTTTTTTTTGTCCACACTGGAATCGGATCGCATAGGTGTTCAGACCCATGCAATCCAATTCCATCTGATTCCACAGTTTGCACCAATTTGAGGGTATCATTAACTTTATAATGACACCCGCAGCAGTTCGCAGAGTGCAGTGTGAACTACCTGCGATTCTAATGTGGTGTGGGAACCTGCACAGGAATCCCTGTGGTTCCCACACCGAATCAGTGTGAACCCAGCCTTAAGCTCCATTCACACCTATGCAGTTTGCTTTTGAGTGTTTCTGCAGTGCTTTTTACTGTGTCTTTTGCATATTTTTAGCTCGATTTGCGTTTTTTAGGCTTTTTTTTTGTAAATTTGTTGTTGGGCAGATTAAAAAATGCGAAATGCAAATTGCGGCAAAATCGCAGTAGCAACGCACTACATGCTTTTCTGCAGCTTCTCCATTGAAGTCTATTAGAACCAAAAAAGTGCCCCCCCACTTACATCAGGGTCCTTAGAGAGCCCCCCTTACATCAGGGTCCCCAGAGAGCTCCCCCTTACATCATGGTCCCCAGAGAGCCTCCTCCTTACATCAGAGTCCCCAGAGAGCCTCCCCCTTGCATCAGGGTCCCCAGAGAGCCCCCCACTTACATCAGGGATCCCAGAGAGCCTCCCTTACATTAGGGTCCCCAGAGAGCCTCCCCCTTAAATCATGGTCCCCAGAAAGCCTCCCCCTTAAAATCAGGGTCCCCAGAGAGCCTCCTGCTTGCATCAGGGTCCCCAGAGAGCATTCCACCTACATAAGGGTCCCAAGAGAACCTCCCCTCCCCTTGGGGACTCGGGGCTATGGGCCCCAGATTCAGGTCTATAGCACCAAAAGCCACCCCCTAGCGACGCCACTGCCTACAACTGAGTGTTGTTGTGTTTAGGCACAACCCGTGCAAAAACCCTTAGGTGTGAATAGGGTTTTTTATTTTTTTAAACATACCACAGGAGAAAGGCTCCTGTATTGGTTAGCACGTTAAAATATAATTTTTGTGGATCTAAAAACATTTCTAGGATTGCTTTTCTAAATTTATGACTATCTGTGAAAATTGAAGAAAAGCAGCCTATTAGAGCCAGAGGCTCTAATAGGCTTCAAAAAAGGGTGGGCTCGGGGTGCAGAGAATGGGAACCGAGCCGACCCAGGTATGTTACAATAGCGAATTAATATTTGCTGTTGTAACACTGATCCTCCTCCTGTCCAATCAGGAAGCGGGTCTTGGGATAGGCAATCCTATTGGATGTCTAGGAGGAGGGGAGGAGACGAACAGCAGAATCAAGGAGGAGGAAAAGACACAGGAGCCGCTGCCTGATGCCAGCCACCTGCCACCTAGATGGGGTAAGTGCCGGGCCGACCGCCGCCACTGGTCAGTGAAAGATATTGTGCCGCAAGGGCCAGATAAAAGCAAGCAAAAGGCTATATCTGCCCCAAGTTTGGAGACCACTGTTTTAGAAGACAGATAATTGTATGAATTGGTCAATTTGTCGAATTTGTTACTTTGTCAGATTTGTCATTGGTCCAGACAAAACCTGAAGACATTGGGGGTGATTTACTAAGAACAAGGCACTGCACCAGTTCATACAATATTTGGTGCACCGTAAAAGTCATTACTTGAACGTGCAAACTAGCGCACATTGAAGCGCAAACAACGATAATAAATTCCTGCATATGTAAAGTGCAACTAGCGCTAGGGTAACTACGGTTTTCTCATTGATAATAGCGCACGCCTAATACAATTGGTTAATTTCATCTCATTGGATGTATCTTGTTAGGCAATTAGTAAGTGCACTCAGTTAATTAACCCTTTTGATGCCAATCTTTTTCCTATCACTTTTAAATATCTTTGAAATGTGTTTTTTTTTTCTTTTTTTACCCAAATCTTTTAATACATCATAAAAAACAGAGAAATGTTTTTAAACCCAATAAATTCATATTTTCAGATCTTGATCTTTAAAGGAGACCATACACTGCAATCAGTTAGATCTTAAATAAATTAGATTTAGTGCAAGAGCCTGTTTTATTTCCTATATTTTGAATTAATTGTTCAAGTGTGTCTTCCTATTACCTATTTTGCCTAAATATTGAGTTGTACAGAGATTGGCCAATCAGATTGCATAGTGCATGACCATCTTAAGTGTCAAATTTGGAATGTACATGTGCCATGACCCACTTGTATTTTCCTCACAATATTTCTTGGGCATTATACAAGGCACATGAGAAACCACCTTTTTTCAAGACATGCTAGCGTGATCAGGAATCTTCAAACTACGGCTCTCCAGCTGTTGCGCAACTACACATCCCATGAGACATTTTAAAACTCTGACATTCACAGATATGACTAGGCATGATGGGAAATGTAGTTCCTGAACAACTGGAGGGTCGTAGTTTGAAGATCCCTGTGCTAGACCATTATTATGCCTTCAGAATTGGGAGTGTGGCATCTACCCAAATTCTCTCTGGTGGTAGACACAAGAACCTACATCTCTAGATATATCTATATATACACACACACTGAAGCAGGAAGCAATATACATTGGCCGGGAAGTGAATCTGTACACAGGAAGTAGGTGTGTGTTTTGAGGCCAAATCATTTAGACATACACACATGACCCACACAAACACCACCCCATATAAAAATAAATAAAAAATTATCTTAATTTGCAAATAAGGATCATCTCTTCCTCAGAGAATAGTGAGCAGGGCATTGTGGTGGGAAGAAATTTGCAGCAGTACAAGCAACTTCCTGGAGGGGCGTAATGTCATTCCTGTGTGCTGGCCACCGCTTACGGGAACCAGATATGCACCACGGGTACATGCCTCCGCACACACAGCAGTTGCGCATCTCACATACACAGCGGTCGTGCATCTAGATGCATTTGGCGCATCTAGATGCAGGAACCCAATTTTTATGGAAATTATTAGCAAAGCAGATGCTGATTTCCAGGACTGGACTAACAAATGTTTCTAGTGAAAGGCAACTGGTGTTTTCTATCAAACAAGGTCTAAATGGGCCATTGACATGCATGACTTGCAAAGTTATACTAAATGAAATCCGTTCTTATTTTTGCTTGGGGACAGAGTGCAGAGGGATTAGAAGTCTTGTCAGTTTTTTGGGGATGTCTGCACCTCTGATAGGGTAAAGACACCTCCCAAATTTTGCCAGTTTCTCCTTCAAATGTATTCACTTTCTGTCACGTAGCCAAACAGGAAGTGAGGGAAAAACCCTACCAATGTCTTTCCTTGGGGACACACAGGTCAATCTAAATAGTTTCCCCAATAGGTAAATTGCACTCTAGCATTTTGCTGTGTACACCCCAAATTATTAGGTGTCTTGGGGTTTATTTACTAAAGGCAAATCCACTTTGCACTACAAGTGCACCTGGAAGTGCAGTTCCTGGAGATCCGAGGGGGACATGCAAGGAAAAAAAAAACAGCATTTTACTTCTACACGATTGAATTATAAAATCACTAGTGCTTCCCCTCAGATATACAGTGAGTACACATGTATTGCAGAGTTGATTTGCCTTTAATAAACCCCAAAATACCTAATAATTTGTGGTGTACACAACAAAGTGCTAGAGTGCAATTTGCCTAATGAGGACACTAGATAGATTGACCTGTGTGTCCCCAAGGGAAGACATTGGTTTGGTTTTACCCTCGCTTCCTGTTTGGCTATGTGACAGGAAGTGAAGCCAATTTTCAGAAAAGGAACAAAAAGCCCAACCTAAAAAAGACAAGCAGGAGGTTCTAACAAGAGGAAATTAACAGGAGTTAAAAACACACACACACCTCCACACCTGCACACCTCCACACCTCCTCACCTACACAGATACACACATACACACCTCCACACACACCTCTTTTCCGAGCAAGGTAAGGATGTCCTTAAATTACTAACCCAAAAAACACACTCTCTGAGACTGCCCAGAAAAAGTGCTGTTCACACACAAAAAAACTCCAAAGTCCCTGAGCATGCCCAGACCAACCCAAATGCAGCTAGCACAAAATAATCCACCCCCTGTCCAAAATTAAGCACATCATCCAGCATGCTACAAAATTGCAGATGGGACAAACACCCCCCAGTCCAGGGTGGCAAACAAAGAGCCTAACATGGGCAAAAGTTATACAACAAATACTATTGCAGTCTATGGGAACTGACTTGTTAATTTTGCGAGTCCCCACTTGGCTGGCTTATATTCTAGTTATTGGCCTTAAAATGGGTATGGGGGCCCAGGTCCCACCCTGAGGGACATATATCAATGTCACCAATTTGGACAACCTCAAAAATGAAACAGAGAAGTGCCTTTAAAAATGCAAAATTGCTTAAAAGCTAGTAACTTGGGGGGGGGGGGGGCTTACTCTGCCTGTAAAGTGGTGCATCTGTAGCATGTATGCAAAATGCTGATTCAAAGATGTACGGCATTGAATAAAACTTGCAGCTGCAAGATTTTAACCCAAAACAAAAAATAGCCTGCCCCTCCAATACATACAAGGCCATTTGGGTCATATTAAAATGAGAACCCCCACGTGAAAAATGCCACCCCAAACTAAAAAAAAATTGTGCTCCTCCCACACACTAACAAACCCCTAGCCAAACACACAGCAAGCCAGTCCATGAAAGGGGGGTGGATGTTTGGCAACCACCTTGTTCCCATATTCAGGGGACAAGGGCCTCTTCCACACAACCCTAGGTTGGGGTTGTGGGGGGCTGCAGACAGGGGGCTTTACGGAATGTGGAAAACCCCTTTAAACTAATGGGTACAAGGTGGTTTGTGGTTGGTATTGGGCTGAGCCCAACATGCGCCAAAGGCAGCCAGCTATGTTGAGTGCATGTGGCCTTGTATGGTTCAGGAGGGGGTTGGGCGCTGAGATCGCTAGAGTAAATGGGGGATTCGTACTCTGTTCCCGGCTCGTTACCGTTTCGCAAATATAAAAATGTGCATTGCTACTCACCATGCGCCTCTACTGATGGCGCACGGCTTTCGTAAATCAGCACCTCTCTCTTTTAAATTATTACCACAGCATTGACATTAAAGTTGCATCTACAGATCATACTTTTTGTCATCATTTTGGATATGGTACAGAATGTTTAGAACCCCTGCCGAATTCTTAATGTTGCGGAGGTGGGTGAGTGCTGAGAGTGATAAAAAATGTTTTGGAAGTAACTACATGAACAATCATTCTGTACAGCAAAGAAAGCAGTGGGAAAATACTATATACATAAAGTAACAAAGCTGTCCTGTGCATATAATATATCTGCTAGATTGATGACTCCCCAGCACTATGGCCCCTCTACACCCCAGATATCCCCCCCAGCACTCTGACTCCTCTACATCCCAGATATCCCCCCAGCACTCTGACCCCTCTACACCCCAGATATCCCCCCAGCACTCTGACCTCTCTACACCCCAGATATCCTCCCAGCACTGTGACCCCTCTACATCCCAGATATCCCCTCAGCACTCTGACCCCTCTACACCCCAGATATCCTCCCAGAACTGTGACCCCTCTACATCCCAGATATCCCCCCAGCACTCTGACCCCTCTACACCCCAGATATTCCACCAGCACTCTGACCCCTCTACACCCCAGATATCCCCCCCAGCACTCTGATCCCTCTACACCCCAGATATCCCCCCAGCACTCTGACCCCTCTACACCCCAGATATCCCCCAAGCACTCTGACCTCTCTACACCCCAGATATCCTCCCAGCACTGTGACTTACTGTGGCGATTTTTAACATTTTTACATAAATGGTAAAATCTGCATTTTTTGCTAGAAAATTACTTAGAACCCCCAAACATTTTATATTTTAGAGCACAGAAGCCCTGGGGAATAAAATTGTGGCTGTTGAATTTTTTTTCAACACATGATATTTGCACAGCCATTTAATAAACATAAAATGTTAGGAAAAATACACTTTAACTAAACACATTTTAGTGCTAGTAAACACATTATAGTAACCACTTTTTTTGTAAAATATAAAAAAGGATGTTACGTTGCATTGATAAAAACTAAACATGTCAAAATTCAAAACTGCGCGGCCTGTAAAATGCCAACAAACTATGGTACCCTATTAGACCCCTGACATCTCCTTTGTCCTCCAAGGCAGCTAATCAAACACAGATTGTGTTTGATCAACATTGTTTCCCTGGCTGAAAACGGACAAAATTCTCATCCCTTCCAGCTTATTTTGTCACAGAGGAGATCTCTCTTATTGTTCCTCCATCTCCTCTATGGACAGCCAGCCCAACTGCTTACCATGGTCCAGTGCTCCCCGGTGCAGGGGGTCAAATAATTATTTTTCTCACTGTAGATGCCATTGATCCAAGCTGCAGCTGTCTCCGCCACCTCTACACTGAGCGATCAAAGAGAGGTGATCACTCAGTTCTCTGATCCGTTCTGAGCACAGAGCTGACTCGAGAATCTGGGTCACAGGAGTGCAGAGATAAGTGCACTCCTGTGACCCACAGGAGAAGACTGGCCAAATTAGCGTTGGCCATACTTCTCTTAAGTTTTTTTGTGTGAAGACTTTTTATTACAGGTTTTTTAATGTAATCCTATATTTATAATTTTGTGTTATCCAATGTCTCCTTTTTGTCAAGTCTATTTGATTTTAAATCTAGTTGCAATTGATTTTGATAACTCAGGAGAGGTACATATTTTACAGTCAATGAAACAGTACAAATATTATTGTGTTATGTTCTAGTAATTGAGTTAACAATGACAGCCTGGGACCAGCTGGTATCAGCACTCTTACAGATCAGAAAATATGCATTGTGTGCTGTGCTTGTCTCTTTAACCGCTTGCTTACTGTGGCGA
This sequence comes from Lithobates clamitans, assembly GCA_037952925.1. NCBI lineage: Eukaryota > Metazoa > Chordata > Amphibia > Anura > Ranidae > Lithobates > Lithobates clamitans. The sequence continues at coordinate 25,295 of JBBGZY010000379.1, read as the reverse complement.
TTTTTAACATTTTTACATAAATGGTAAAATCTGCATTTTTTGCTAGAAAATTACTTAGAACCCCCAAACATTTTATATTTTAGAGCACAGAAGCCCTGGGGAATAAAATTGTGGCTGTTGAATTTTTTTTATAACACATGATATTTGCACAGCCATTTAATAAACATAAAATGTTAGGAAAAATACACTTTAACTAAACACATTTTAGATCTGTAAAGAAGAGTGGACCAAAATCCCTCCCGAAATGTGTGCAAACCTGGTCACTAACTACAAGAAACTGTGCTTGCCAACAAGGGTTTCTCCACCAAGTACTTTTTTTCTGGATTTTTGGTTGATATTCTGTCTCTGTAATTTAAAATACACCTATGATAAAAATTATAGACCCTTCATTTCTTTGTAAGTGGGCAAACTTACAAAATCTGCAGGGGATCAAATAATTATTTAACCCACTGTTGGTGAGTATGGATTTTAGTTGTTTTTTTATTCCCACACTTTTCTTTTAAATAATTCAACTAAGAACTGTACCAGTCTCTAAAGCTCCCAAGGAGTTACAGATGACCATTAGGTTATTTTTTTTCTCAAAAGCCTTACCTCCTACCAATCTGTAAATGCATTGCACCCATAGCACCAAAAAGAAAAAAAATACACAGCTATATAATAGTCATAAAAGAAAAAAAAATGCAAATTATTTTTTTTCTAACACTTAAACATTTTCAAACTGATTTTTTTGTATTTGTAATTACTTTATCAAGTTTTTTTTAATAAAGAAAGAACATATTTTTTTTTGCTTTGAAACTGTAGGTCTTGGTATTGAAAGTCGGTATGGGGTCATACAGAGCATAGAGAAACCAAGGAGGCAGGGAGTGAGAGTGACTTCTCTGGCTCATTCAACTGTGTGTGCAATTTCAGCAACAGCAGTTCAGCTCTGTAAACAACAGGCTTTTTCAGCAAATCAGTTAAATAAATGTATAATAAAACAACATATATTTTACCTAAAAATAACCATCTTGTTTGACATGCACAAGGGAATAAGAAGGGAATTTCCTAGAACAGATTGCATTTAACTTTGTATTTATTATTGATGTGATTTCTTTTAGATCTTGAGAGAAAAGAAAATATATCTACCATTGAAGGAATCATAACGACTATGTATGGATAGCATTTTTCAGCAGGGAGTTCTTGTTCTGATATATATAATTTGTCTATAATTTGTGTTTCTGTTTGTAGATGTTTTGACTAAGATTTGGATGCATTGGGGTTGATTTATCAAAACTGGAGAGTGCAAAATCTGATGCATCTCTGCATAGAAACCAATCAGCTTACAGGTTTTTTTGTCAAAGCTTAACTGAAAAGGCTGAAGTTAGAAGAAGTTAGAAGAGGATTGGCTACCATGTACAATTGTCCCAGAGTTCCTTTGAAGGATAATCATTGTGAGGAATATCTCTCTGGAATCCAATCAAGTTGGCTGGATAGCTACAGTGGTTATACCTATAGTGAGGGGTGAATTCTCACTGAAGTGCGTATAGACTTTGAGAGATCTTAGTATCTGGTAAGCGGATATATTTACCATACTTATCCTGTGGGGAGCACCGGGTGTCTGCACCGATTGAAATTCGATTGACACTTCTTTTAAGTTCACCATATGGACCCTTAGTTGGAATTTTGGACATATTTTTATTTTTTCACTAAATTTAATAGATGGACTTTAGTGCACGCTATATATAATGATCATGGAGTAATTGGCAACACTTTGATTTTTATTTTCTGTTACATAGTTACATAGTAGATGAGGTTGAAAAAAAGACACAAAGTCCATCAAGTTCAACCTATGTGTGTGATTATATGTCAGTATTATATTGTAAATACCTGTATGTTTTCCTGTATTCAGGTGCTTATCTAATAGTTCTTGAAACTAGTAATGCCCCCGTTGAGACCACCGCCTGTGGAAGGGAATTCCACATCCTTGCCGCTCTTATAGTAAAGAACCCTCTACATAGTTTAAGGTTAAACCTCTTTTCTTCTAATTTTAATGAGTGGCCACGAGTCTTGTTAAACTCTCTTCTGCAAAAAAGTTTTATTCCTATTGTGGGGTCACCAGTACGGTATTTGTATATTGAAATCATATCCCCTCTCAAGCGTCTCTTCTCCAGAGAGAATAAGTTCAGTGCTCGCAACCTTTCCTCATAACTAATATCCTCCAGACCCTTGATTAGCTTTGTTGCCCTTCTTTGTACTCGCTTCATTACCAGTACATCCTTCCTGAGGGCTGGTGCCCAGAACTGCATACTCTAGGTGCGACTGGACCAGAGTCTCGTAAAGCGGGGGAATTATCATTTTATCTCTGGAGTTGATCCCCTTTTTAATGCATGCCAATATTCTGTTTGCTTTGTTAGCAGCAGCTTGGCATTGCATGCCATTGCTCAGCCTATCATCTACTAGGACCCCCAGGTCCTTTTCCATCCTAGATTCCCCCAGAGGTTCTCCCCCCAGTGTATAGATTGCATTCATATTTTTGCCACCCAAATGCATTATTTTACATTTTTCTACATTGAACCTCATTTGCCATGTAGTTGCCCACCCCATCAATTTGTTCAGATTTTTTTTGCAAGGTTTCCACATCCTGCGGAGAAGTTATTTCCCTGCTTAGCCCAGTATCGTCCGCAAATACAGAGATTGAACTGTTTACACCATCCTCCAGGTCATTTATGAACAAATTAAATAGGATTGTTCACAGCACAGAACCCTGGGGGACCCCACTACCCACCCCTGACCATTCCGAGTACTCCCCATTTATCACCACCCTCTGAACTCACCCTTGTAGCCAGTTTTCAATCCATGTACTCGCCCTATGGTCCATGCCAACAGACCTTATTTTGTACGGTAAACATTTATGAGGAACTGTGTCAAATGCTTTTGCAAAATCCAGATACACCACGTCTACGAGCCTTCCTTTATCTAGCTGGCAACTCACCTCCTCATAGAAGGTTAGTAGATTGGTTTGGCAAGAACGATTCTTCATGAATCCATGCTGATTACTGCTAATGATACCGTTCTCATTACTAAAATTTTGTGTATAGTCCCTTATCATCCCCTCCAAGATTTTACATACTATTGATGTTAGGCTAACTGGTCTGTAATTCCCATGGATGTATTTTGTATATTTTGAAATATTGGTACTACATTGGCTTTTCTCCAATCAGCTGGTACCATTACAGTCAGTAGACTGTCAGTAAAAATTAGAAACAATGGTCTAGCAATTACTTTACTGAGTTCCCTGAGGACCCTTGGGTGCAAGCCATCTGGTCCCGGTGATTTATTAACGTTAAGTTTCTCAAGTCTAATTTGAAATCTGTCCTCTGTTAACCATGGGGGTGCTTCCTGTGATGTGTCCTGAGGATAAACACTGCAGTTTTGGCTACTGAAGCCCCCCGATTCCCTCGTGAAGACTGAGGAGAAGAGTAAATTCAATATCTTCGCCATCTCCCAATCCTTTGTAACCAGATGTCCTTCCTCATTCTTTATGTGGCCAATATGGTCTGTCCTCCCTTTTTTACTGTTTACATACCTAAAGAATTTCTTGGGATTCTTTTTGCTCTCCTCCGCTATGTGTCTTTCATGTTCTATCTTAGCCGTCCTTATTGCACCCTTACATTTCTTGTTGCATTTTTTATAAAGTCTGAATGCTGATGATGATCCCTCAACCTTGTATTTTTTGAAGGCCTTCTCCTTTGCTTTTATATGCATTTTTACATTGGAGTTAAGCCATCCAGGATTTGTTCGCTTTTTTAAATTTATTACCCAATGGGATGCATTGGCTAATGCCCTTATTTAATATGCTCTTAAAGCAAACCCATCTTTCCTCCGTGTTCTTTGTTCCTAAGATTTTATCCCAATTTATGCCTTCTAGCAAGGTTCGTAGTTTAGGGAAGTTGGCTATTTTGAAATTCAGTGTCTTTGTATTCCCCTTATGTTTCCTATTTGTGTGATTTATACTGAAGCCAATTGACCTGTGATCGCTATTACCTAAATTGCCCCATATTTCCATATCTGTGATCAGGTCTGTATTGTTGGTAATCAGTAGATCCAGTAATGCTTTATTTCTAGTTGGTGCGTCTACCATCTGACCCATAAATTGTCCTGCAAGACATTTAGGAACTGGCAAGCCTTAGATGAATGTGCGGTTCCCTCCGCCCAGTCTATGTCTGGATAATTAAAATCCTCCATTATGATAACACTTCCCATCCTTGCTGCTAATCCAAGGTGTGATAGGAGATCTGTCTCCCCTTCCTCCTTCAGGTTAGGGGGCCTATAGCATACTCCCAGTATTATTTTCCCCTTAGCTTCATCTCTTTGGAACTCTACCCATAAGGATTCCACCTTCTCCCTATCTCCTTTAGTGATGTCATCTCTCACATTCACTTGTACATTATTCTTGATATATAGGCCCTCCCCCTTTTTTCCCTTCTCTATCCCTGGGATAAAGGGTATACCCTTGAATGTTTGCCAACCAATCCTGAGAGCTGTTGAACCAGGTCTCTGAAATTCACACAAAATCCAAATCCTCCTCATACAACAGTATCTCTAGTTCACCCATCTTGTCCGCCAGGCTCCTGGCATTGGTGAACATGCCACATAGTTTAGATCGGTCGCATATTATCCTCTTATTGGGTTTTCCGAGATTGCAACTACGACTTGCTACTATACTTACCTTGGGTTTATGTGCTTTGGTCAACCTACCACTAATGCCTCCAATACTACCCTCTGGAATATGTTCCGCACTGACTATCTCTACCCTCTGGACCCTCCCCCCATCATCTAGTTTAAAAACCCCTCTAACTTTTTGGCCATCTTCATTCCCAGATGATATGCACCCTCCTCATTTAGGTGCAGTCCATCCCTTCTATAGCCCTAGTTTTGGATTGAGAAGTCGGCCCAGTCCTCCAGGAACCCAAACCCCTCCTTACTACACCAGCTCTTCAGCCACTTGTTTACTTCCCTATTCTCCCTCTGAATTTCTGGTGTGGCTCGATGTACCAGTAGTATTCCTGAGAATACTACCTTGGAGGTCCTTTTCCTCAATTTAGATTTTAGTCCCTAAAATCGTTCTTTAAGACCTTCCATCTGCCTCTGACTTTGTCATTGGTGCCAACGTGCACCATGACAGCTGGGTCTTCCCCAGCACCTCCCAGTAATCTGTCCACCAGATCCGTAATGTGCCGAACCCGAGTGCCCAGTAGACAATATACTGTTCGGCGCTTCAGGTCTTTGTTACAGATTGCCCTCTCTGTCCTTCTAAGAATTGAGTCCTCTACCACCAGAATCTGTCTTTATTTTCCCTTCGCTTCCCGCCCACTCTCACTGGAGGAGTTCTTCCCCTGGCAGCTAGGAGAGTCCCACCTCCAGCAGTGCTGGTCCCTGACTGGTTTCACCAATGTCACTCAATGGAGCGTAATTATTGGGATGCTTCAGCCCTGGATTGGCCTCCCTGGCACTTCCCCCTCTACCCTTCCTGACTGTCACCAATCTAATCTTTCCTAGTGTCTGCACCTCTTTGTCTCTACCCGCCTCTGTGCTGGCCCCTGCCGGCACCTGCCGTGTACGTTCCTGGCTCTCCTTTAGTATGGAGGGACTTCTCACTGCTGACAGTTGCTTCCCCAGATTCAGAACCTGGGCTTCCAGAGAAACAACATGCTTACATTTTGCACAGCAGTATTCACCCTCGATCGGATGATCAACGAATGTATGCATGCCGCAAGATGTACAACGAGTCGCCTCTCCACACCCGCCGGGCATCGTACCTATTAAATTTAATGAGGTTTGGGGATTTTACCCTGTCCAAATTACCTAACAACTAGCTTCTTGACACTAATACTCAAGACAATACACAGGTACCCAACAAGACAATACACAGGTACTCGCAGAATTACGTGCACTCGCAGATCACTCGCAGAACTACGTGCACTGGCAGACCACTTGCAGAACTACGTGCACTCGCAGCCCTATGTGCACTTGCAGAACTACGTGCACTCACAGACCACTCGCAGAACTTAGTGCACTCGCAGACCACTCGCAGAACTACGTGCACGCGCAGACCACTCGCAGAACTACGTGCGCTCGCAGAGTACTTGGAATCATCATTTATTTACACGTAGCGCACATTTTTTCTTTTACACACACACATATATATATATATATATATATACACACATACATATATTATATTATATTATATTATATATATATATATATATATATATATATATATATATATATCATAAATAATCACAACATTTGTATTAATAAGTGCAGCATACTAGATAAAAAAAGAATTAAATGATTCAATGAAATGTAGCAATGAGAAAGATACACATAACACAAGCAATTACTCAATTTCACAGCACATCATCTAGTGGCAGAACTGATAAATTACAGGCTGCTACAATATTGATTTTGTAAACAAAAATTCATCTTCAAAATTGTTGAAAAATTTAAAATGAATGATAAATGCAAAGAAGCACCACATATTAGGATATTAAAACAAACACAAAAAAGCTCTGTACTATCTATATTATTATCGCACTTTGTGCTTAATCACTGCAGCTCACCTTTAAGTGCTATATTGCACCTATAATATAATACTGATATGTTTATAGGTAATAAGCAAATAAGCAAAGAAATCATATTATATATGATTCTCATATTAAAACATCCTTTTTTTCAAATCCCACCAAAACATAAATATCAAATCATGCACTCATATACAGTACATTGCGTCAACAACAATCAAATTTCATGAATATATCAGAGCGTCCATAAATATCCTTCTTTTCTTGATCCACCTCTGTATATATAATATTGGAACACCAAGATATGTCCAATGCTTATGCTAATGTAATTATCAGAGTTGTATATCCTTACTAATGCTTCAGGTCAGACACCCTTTATGGGAATATTCACCCCTTTGTCTGTTCAAATTCAGCTTCACCTCTAGACTCTATTAGAACCTCAGATCATTTCAAATCATTAAAAAAATGTATATAATATATATATACATTTATTAAAACCAAAAAAAGGTAAATCCAAATGCACTCACATGCAACAAGTGTACCAGCCTGCAACCATACAGTGCCTTGCAAAAGTATTCACCCCCTAGGCTTTCTACCTATTTTGTTACATTACAGCCCTTAGTTCAATGTTTTTTTAATCTGAGTTATATGTGATGGATCAGAACATAATAGTCTAAGTTGGTGAAGTAAAATTAGAAAAATATGCACATAAAACTATTTTTCAGAAATAAAAAACTGATAATTGGCATGTGCGTATGTATTCACACCCTTTGTTATGAAGCCCATAAAAAGCTCTGGTGCAACCAATTACCTTCAGAAGTCACATAATTAGTGAAATGATGTCCACCCGTGTGCAATCTAAGTGTCACATGATCTGTAATTACATATACACACCTTTTTGAAAGGCCCCAGAGGCTGCAACACCTAAGCAAGAGGCACCACTAACCAAACACTGCCATGAAGACCAAGGAACTGTCCAAACAAGTAAGGGACAATATGGAAAGTAGTAACATGGGTAGGTGACAATGACAAGAAGGGGAAAAAAAGTATTTTCAGTCCATGTAATGGTTTTAATTCTAATTCTAATTTTGTTTTTGGTTATATCCAGTGCTACATCTAATTGCTTTTCAAATAGCCCCTGATGAGCCCACAGTTGGCGAAGCATGTCGGGACAATTATTCCATCATTTGTATTGAACTTTAGATGTATTTATGTACATGTGCACATCATTTTTATCAATCTTTTATTATGTCTTGTATGTAACAATAAATATTCTATTTTTTGTACCTATCATGGATTGAATTTATGTGTATATTTTTTTCTCTTGCTGGCACCTTAAAAGTCCTGCCAAATGTGCGCAGGCGCAGGATTCCCAAGATGGCCGCGTAAGCCGGGAGCTCCGCTCTACCCAGCCCAGCAAGCCACCCAAGAGCCGGAGTAAGGCCGCCTAGACGCTCACCACTAGCGGATTCGGAACCGGGAGCACCCACAGAATCGATCCATGCTAAACAGCTCGGTACGCAGGGACCTGGGACCTCAGTTCACAGCAGAGGACTCCCGGGCCTTGTCCAAGATGGCGGCCGCAGCACAGCTTAAGGAGCCATATACAGGGGGACACGTGGAAACAAGGCAAGTGCTAGCTCCTGCCACTTTAGCCTACACACCCCAACCCGCTCTCCACAACCAACCTATGGGGACTCCATCCCCAGCTTCTACAGTATCCCTCTTAGAGCGCACCTTTGAGAACTACTCTCTGTCCCCACTGAACACTACACCGCCACATCAGGGTGTTGGGACTTCCAAAGGAGACCCGGAGGGTGCTATACCCCTTAATGCAGACTTATTCCTCAAACTGTCGGACTTACTAGACAGAGGGTTAGCAAAACACAGCCACAAGAATCACAAATGAGATAAGATCTGACTTTCAAAACTTGGGAGCAAGGATGGAAGTTATAGAACACAAATTAGATATCACAGTGTCCAGAGCTAACCAGAACACTGAGCACATTCATGTTATTCAAGAGCAACTCGAGGTTGCACTGAATAGAATCGACGACTTGGAGAACAGGTCAAGAAGGGACAATTTTAGAGTCAGAGGAATCTCTGAATCAATTACAGACGTCCCCAAAGCAATCCAGGAATTAATTAAATCCCTCATTCCTGAGCTTCCCCCCATCAAATTGGAGCTGGACAGAGCACACAGATCCCTGGGTCCCCCCAGAAAAGACGGATCTCCCAGAGATGTGGTCGTGAAGCCACACTTCTATAGTGTGAAGGAAGAAATCATGAAAATATCACGCCAGCAATCCCGCATCCTTTTTCAAGGACAGGAAGTTCAAATTTTCGCGGACATTTCCCCCACGACCATCCAGAAACGCAGAGCTCTGAAGCCCCTTCTGCTGGTTCTCTCCCAGAAGGAGATTAAATACTGGTGGGCATTCCCTTTCGCCTTAAAATTTAAGTAGAACCCACTCATTCACCACGTTTACAGAAGGCGAACAAGTCCTCCTCTCACTTAAGCTCATCTCTTTAGACTTTGCGATGGACATAACCAACACTTAAGCGGGTTCCTCTAAACGTCAAACTCCCAACAGCCCAATCTCTCCTGCCTGGAAATCCAACAAAAGCAGGCGTCTGAATGAACAAATGCCAACCTGAGGATGTCTATTGCAAGAACTCTGCGACACCCCTTTTCCTCTTTGTGATCCACTGACCCCTGTTTCATCTTCACCTCCACAGCGGATTCCATGACGTCTACCAGGAAGACTCTTTCTGCATCACAGGCCAGCGCGGCTCCTAGTTAAAAACATTTCCGTTTTATCAGATTTTGAAATTATTATGTTTTCCTTTTGCATCTTCTTATTTTTTCACAGCCCAATGTTGTATGCAAGGTTTCAAGGGTGGCTTGGGCTGCGGTAGCTGCCCTGCGACTTCTTCCATCCAACGAAAATGGAATCCCCATTCTCGTTTGATGGACTGGTGGTCCGCCTTCAGGACCACCTAATTCTGTTATTGGAGCTCGGAAAGGGGAATACCTTCCCCCCTCTCCGTCTCCGGCCTATTTTAGGTCATTATGTTCATATTCTCTTTCTTCTTCTGCCTTTATGTTTTAACCCATCTGTGCTTTTCTTTCCCTCCCTACCTCCCTCCCGCCAGGGTTGACGGATCGTCTGCAACACCTTCTTATCCAGTATCTCCAGGTCCCGAGCTTCACTTTTCACTCTGCTCATCCCTCATCAATATGGTCAGGGTAAGTGTTCCACCATCAGAAGCACATTTTTTATTCAAAAACCATGCCTAACACCACTCTATCCTCCTCCCAGATAAAAATTATTTCTCATAATGTCCAAGGCCTCAACTCCCCAATCAAAAGGAGGAAAATCTTGCAATCATACCATAAACAAAGCGCCTCAATAGTAATGCTCCAGGAAACGCACTTTCTCTCTCTCTTCTCCTCCTCATTTCTACATGCGCGCTTCCCCTCGTTTTAATTAGCAAATGCTGAGGATAAGACCAGGGGAGTCGCGATTCTATTTGCTAAAGACTGTCAATTTAAAGTTAGTCAGACCCATAGTGACCCTGAAGGCAGGTATTTACTAGTGAAAGGTCAGATCGCAGATCAAACTTTTTCTCTTATATCCTATTATGCTCCGAATAAGGGACAGAATGCATTCTTCACTTCACTTTTCCAAACACTAGGACCCCTCTTGGAAGGAACGGTAATCTTTGGAGGAGACTCGAATGTCGCCTTCGATCAGAGCCTTGATAAATCTAAACCCCCAGCTAAACCGCTCTCTAGGCCAACTAAAATCAGCTCTAAAATTGCTAAACTAATTCACCAACAGGTTCTCACAGATATCTGGAGAGAACTCAATCCTACATCAAGGGACTACTCCCATTTCTCAATACCCCATCAGGTTTACTCCAGAATTGACCAAATTCTAATCTCCTCCATGCACATTCCCGCTGCTATCTCAGCTAAAATTAAGGATACTCCCCTCTCTGACCACTCTATGGTCTCTCTATCCCTCCAAGGCCTACTCCTCAGACCCTCGTCGCCCATATGGCGCATCAAAGAACACATCATTAAAGATCCCATTCAGATCTCGGCACTAACCAAGACTCTAAAAGAGTATTTCACCCTGAACAATGTGGATGACATCTCGGCCGAGACCCTATGGGCGGCCCACAAAGCCGTGATACGAGGCAAACTTATCCAAATCTCCTCCCAAATTAAAAAGGAGAGAACCATGGACATCTCAAAACTGGAGAGAGATTTTCTCCTCCTGAGCAAAAATCACAAAGCTAACCCGTCCTTGGTTCAAGCCGACCAGCTTGACGCTGCTCGGATTAAACTAAACCTGGCGCTCACGGTTAAAGCTGAGGGTTCTCTGCTTTGGAACGGTGTGAAATTCTACCTGAATCAGGATAAAATGAGCACGATGCTGGCGTCCAAGTTATCCCCTAGGACCCGTCTCTTCGCTCTCCCCAAATTAAAACTACAGGATGGGTCGTCTTCCCAAAATCCCCATCGAATTTTGGAATCTTTCCAATCCTTCTACTCACAACTGTATAGAGCAAATGACAACCATGATACACGAGCTATAGAAGCATTCTTAGAGCATCTGCCCATCCCCACTATACATAAGTCCCACAAAGATATTATGGAAGCACATATTGCAGTAGAGGAAACTTCAGAGGTCATTAAAAATCTGAAAGAGGGTTCCGCCCCAGGCCCAGATGGTCTTTCCAATCTTTATTACAAGACCTTTGCAGAGACTTTAGCACCACACTTAACTAGAATGTTCAACTCCAAACGAAAGGGAGATCCCTTGGACTCCCAGATGAATGCAGCCTTCATTACTGTCATCCCTAAGCCCGACAAAAACCCGGATCAGGTAGAAAATTACAGACCAATATCACTAATAAATAACGATTTAAAAATCCTGACAAAAATTTACGCCAATAGACTAAATACATTTATCAACACTTATATCCACAAGGATCAGGTGGGTTTTATCCCCGGCAGACAGGGTCCAGACCAGGTTAGAAGGGCCATAGACATAGCTTCAATTTTGCATTCGGGCTGGGATGGAGGCCCAAATCAGGAGGGTCTTCTCCTATCCCTAGATCTACAAAAGGCCTTTGATTCTGTGACTTGGCCCTTCATATTCGCTTCCCTTAAATTCTGGGGGTTCGGTGAACACTTCATTGGAATCCTCAAATCACTATACTCAGAACCTGAAGCGAAAGTTTAATTACAGGGCTTTCTCTCATCCCCAATCAAAATTGCCAGGGGCACAAGACAGGGCTGTCCCCTTTCCCCCTTGTGTTAGCTCTAACAATAGAAACACTTGCCATAGCAATCAGGTCAGACCTAAACATAAAAGGTGTCAACTGCGGCTTGAATACTCATAAATGCGCCCTCTCGCAGACGATCTTCTTCTATTCATTACCTCTCCAATTACCTCCCTACCCAACATTAACAAACTGCTTCAAACATTTGGCGATGTCTCAGGCCTACGAGTCAACATGGCCAAATCACAGGCTTTAAACATCTCCCTCAATCCAGCTTTAACTGAGAGATTAAAACTGGCCTTTAATTTTAATTGGAGTGATACCTCAATTCGATACCTAGGTATAAACCTTACACCCAGAATAGATTCCCTCTATCAAGCCAATTTCCCTCCCATGTATCGTAGATTGGAAGAAGACATACGAACTTGGTCATCCCACAAATTATCGTGGCTGGGGAGAATCCATGCCATCAAAATGACCTTGTTTCCCAGAATTCTGTACCTATTTAGAGCCCTACCGATCGCGATTAACAGAAATCATCTCAAGAACTTTCAGGGGAAGATTATAAAATTTATCTGGGGGGGGAAGGGTATAGATTCAAGAGAAACACTCTTTATGCCCCGAGATCTAAGGGAGGGCTGGGCCTCCCTGAACTATTCAAATACTACCAAGCAGCTAGACTTGCCCAACTCTCCACCATATATTTCAGGGGTGAAAAACCCGACTGGATACAAATAGAACGCTAAGCGGTTCCTACCCACACACTAGACTTTCTACTCTGGACTCCCAGTAAATCTAGACCTCCCATCATGGCACCCACTCTCTCACACTCCTTCAAACTCTGGGATAACCTGATCCAGCTGCCCGCTTTGAGCTCACAGCTTCGTCCTTTATCACACATATTCCACAATCCCCTCTTCAAGCCGGGGTTAGACATCAAATCCTTTCAATGGTGGCTTGATAAGGGGATGTACCTCATTGGACATTACCTCGTCGCCTCCGGACCAATCTCCATGAAACATTGTATTGAAAAACTAGAGCTCCCCGACTCCGAAAAATTTAGATTTCTTCAAATCTCCCATTTTCTTCACACTATTTGGAAAAACAAATCCATTCTTCCAGAGTTCACACCTTATGAACAATGGTGTGGACAAGCAACAGAGCAAAAAGGAGGCATATCCCTGATATACGAAGCTCTATCAACTCCCCTATCCAAACTTACATACATGACAGAATGGGAGGGAGACGTGGGCGAGTCTTGGGACCTGGAGATCTGGAATAGAATGTGCACAAGAGCCTACAAAGGTATAGTTAATATTGCATTAATTGAAGCAAATATGAAAGTCCTTACAAGATGGTATCTGGTTCCTTCCAAACTTGCACAGATGTTTCCTTCCTCGTCTCCCTTATATTTCAGAAATTGCCTAGCCCAGGGTTCCAGGAATGCCCGAAAATCAGGGGGTTCTGGAACAAGATCTTTCACCTGATCAGGAAAATTACGGACACTCCCATCCCTAAATCCCCCCAGATTGAGGTTTAATGTAGAAAAATTTTAAATAATGCATTTGGGTGGCAAAAATATGAATGCAATCTATACACTGGGGGGAGAACCTCTGGATGATAGGCTCAGCAATGGCATGCAATCCCAAGCTGCTGTTAACAAAGCAAACAGAATATTGGCATGCATTAAAAAGGGAAGATATCAGTGATTGTTTCACGGTGTCAACATCCAAATATATGAATATAGAGAAAGAGGGGTTCCCCTTGGGGAAGGACTTTAACGGCACTCGGATAGATGTCACAAATCAATATAGTAGAAAAAATACATACATTTTATTGGTAATACATAGATAAAAACATATGTAATGGAGCATACATAACAGCCACTACTGATGATGCAATAGTTACAAGTGGATGGTATATAGAATCATTCACCCGACGCATTTCGGAGTCTACTGGAGATACTCCTTCCTCAGGGGTAGATAAGATATGGAAACTCTACAAAGGTAAGTACAAACAATAAATGCCTATACTTAATATGGGCCATGAAATTCCTATACACATGTCTATTGCATTCAACACTTACAATTGCAGCAATCTGATGCTTATAGCACACTACATTGGATAAAAACAGAAGCAAAAAGCACAACGTGGCCATGGGAAACTGCCATCACCCCGGAGAACCCAGCATAGAGTATTGAATTTAGGCAAAATGTACGATGGTCGTCAAGGTAAGATCAGAAGCCCAAAACCAGAGGGCTTCCTGCATGTGGGACAAAAAAGAAGGAACAATTGAGGCCCATAGATGGAATCCTGCAGTGGAACTAAGATAGAGAGAGATATATATTCATTTGTATTATGGAATGCAGTACTCATGTGATGGTCTATTACATGATTTGTTCATGGCATCAAAGACATACATGGGTATGCGCTCAAAGGGGAGTGGGGAAGATATAATTCTTCTAGTTGGAATTTAGAGGAGGCACTGTGGGGTCAAAATATATATATATTTTTTCAGAACCAAGTTATTGCTATCATGCTAGTAAAGTAGACTGCATTAAAAATAGCTCAGCATTGATCCAAGCTCTGCTGGTGTGGTGGTAATTGCACCACACAGTGAAAATCAAAAAGCTGCCAGCACTCTAAAAGTCCAGTATCTATCTTCAAAACATATAATAAACGAAAAAGTGCAACGCTAAATATATATGAAGCATATAGGATCCCTGCAAGAATGGGATCCTACCATGCGACTTAACATAAATTAGTGAGCAAAATATCAAATAACAAAAAAAGTCCAATAATAAAACAAACAGCATATGTTGCAAATGCTTGTGAAAAAGGAAAAGATCTGAAAAAAAAAATCCAAGCAGGAATATTTAATCCATAGGTAGATACAACAAAGCACCCATCCAAGAGAAATGTGAAGAAAAAAACGCCAATAGATGATCCACCATGAAGTGAGTATATAGATTCTGCTTACCGGACGGCGATGACTGGTATTATGGCAGTCTCGCCCAGCATAGGGATTAGGGTCTCCCAAAACCAAGGATGCAATACAGGACCAGCAGCTTTAACAGTCGATCGTTACCGGAAACATAAAACAGAATACTCCCATAGCGTAAAACCGTATGATAAGAGGGGATTTATTAAAATAAAAGGAATCACACTTACAATGTTGGTGAGAACATATAGCGTAAGGGATATCGTACAAACAGCGGTGTCTCCGTGTGCCGCGATTCACTTCCTATACTCGTAAGCCCATCCAAGAACGTGATGACGTCATCGTCGTAGGCTCCTCCCTACGCGTTTCGTCACGATCAGTGTCAGCTGTGTGAAGCCAGCGCAGCTGACATCAATCCATATAAACCCCCTGAACACTGCATGCGCGCCTCCGCCTCGCCGCACATGCGAGTGACGTTACTGCGCATGCACGGCGGGACGGAGCCCCGCGCGCGCCCCCCACCGACACGGCTGGTATTTCTCGGCGGTGAAAAACACCACAGAGGAAAGAGAGAACAGGCGGGGGGTGGTAATTGGCTGAAAAAAGCTAGCTAGCTAGCTCTCTTAAATGGTCATATTCCCAAAATTCCCAAAACAACTGCTAAACTTATTTTGTTCATTCTAACAGACGCCAAGCTCTCCATAGCAAAGGTTTGGAAACAACCGGGAGTCTCTCTGGTGGCTGCCAAGAGAAAGATCTCGTGGATCATGTCCCAGGAAAAATTAGTTAGTTCCTTAGCGGACTTAAATAAAGCATTTATGGCTGTCTGGGAACCCTGGGCGAGGCATGTAGGCATCTCTCTCATACCGGGAGTAGAAGCATGATATGTTACTACTGTTACATTGAAGTCTGTCAACCCACCCTACCCCCCATCCTTTCTCCCCTTCCGTCTTCCCTTCCGCCTATTCTTCTTTCTTTCTTCTTATTTTCAGGTAGTTGTTAGTATATAATTACAGAAAGTATTGCTCCAGTTTACTATGCACTTGACTTCGTTTAGCTAGTCTCTCGACTCATTTTCCGTGGGTTAACCCCCGAGCCGGAACCCTCAGGATACACTTTTGGCACCCCTGGTTCCCTTGGCTTTTGGCCTTAGAGGGCTTGGGAAGGCTCCCTCACGTAGTCTGGGATCTTTATTCTCCCGGAAGGCGCGATGGGCCTTAACGGGTTATTTACACACCTTATGGTTGACTTTAGCTTCTCTACGGTGCTCGGCACAGTTTGTTCCCGATAGGGGTGTCGAGCCTACCTTCAGTACTTGGTGTCTTCTTATTATGTCCGAGGGCTGATCTCTCTGTTTTCACGAAAAAGCAAAGGTATATTGTTAACCTCTCTGTTATTGTTCATTATTTGAGTATTGTCACAGGGGTGGGCTGCGCCCTACCAGCAATTCCGTTATATGAAGTGTAATGTACTGCTCTTCAATAAAACTTCTTTAAAATTAAAAAAAAAAAAAAAAAAGTCCTGCCAAATAAATCCCCCTTTCCTACAATTATGTACAGGGATGTTGGTGCCCTTTTTTTCCGCTTCTTGTCATTGCCACCTACCCATATTACTACTTTTCATATTTTTTCAGGTGTTGTACCACACAGTCAAATTTCCTATGGATAGGAGACACAGATCTTTCATTCCCATTTTTGTTTTTTTAGTTGCATTTTTTAATTAGCTTATGTATAGAAGTTTAAAAGCATAAAAAAATATATTTTCAAATACTTATGTAAAGATATATGCCACGTGGCAACCAATGCTATACATATCTAACAGTGCGTACTTTAATGTACTAATCATGCACTATTGATGTATGCATATCAATGAACAATGCTTCTTATGTAATTATTATTTCTACAATACTATATACCGTATTAATTTTTATTTTTCCATTTTTTACAATGTCTGTCAGCTACACTGTCCCGTCACATCTTCTCCCCCAGTATGCCAATATGCTTCCTCTCTGTCTTTCCTACGATTCACCCGATTAGTTGTAGTGCACTGGCCTCTCACATACACGTACTTTCATTACTACTAATATTATACACTGTCATTTTATCCAATCCATATTTCTAGCCATAAAAATTGCCCCTTGCGGTTTGGACACTTCCCTGTTACACTTTTTCTTTTCTGTGCTGCTTCCTGCCCTATGCACGGAGGGGAGAGTAGACGCATGCCCATTGATTGGGACATGTGAGCTCCTCAAGCGTCCTCCCCTTCCCGTCCATGGGCCGCTATGCAGCATGGGAACTGTAGTTCCTTTAACTCAGCATCAGTTCATTGACGCTTCACGCATGCGCCGTGCGGTCCTTATACCGGTGTTCTGCCGAGAAAGTTCCGCTCGGCGGATTAGTTCCCCCCTCTACTGCGCATGCGCAGTAGAATCTGGCGGAAATAGCCGAAGCGGAACAGCTGAAAATCAGCTGTGCACGGCGCCTGTAAGAGGGCCCCTCGCGGGCTCGCTTCGCTCGCCACGCTTCGGGCATGGCCTCGCTGCGCTCGGCACTTTTAGATTCCCCCTCTAGGTCCACTTGGATAGTGGGGAAGGAACCTGGACCCAGAGCGCAGGCGCCGTGTACAGCTGATTGAAGTGTTTGAGCTTCGGCTATCTCCGGCGGCCGACAGTAGTACGTACTGCGCAGGCGCTGCGCCTGCGCAGTACAGGGGGGGAACCTATCCGCCGAAGGAACTTATTCGGCAAGACACCGGCGGCCCATGCATGACGTCAAACACCAATCGTATAGGCACCTGTAGGTATATAAATAGCCTCCCCTTACCATCACATCGTCATACCTTCTAAGGCTAGCCACACTATCAGACTGCCATGTATCAGGTAAAACTGCACCAAGAATGTGCCCCTTTTTCTGTGATAGTATTTTGCAATACCAATTTTTTTTTTTCATCAACGCTGTATATCTTAGTTTACCTTCTTAAATATTGTACTTGCTGCCGCCTGTGTTGGAAACTTTACCTCCCCAATTGAAGGGGGCGGGTGATCTGCAGCAGGCATTTGTCCTCTTTATATATAAGATGACTTATTTTATATTATATTAAGTATTAATATGAACAATGTTTTCTGAGTATATCTATCTATACAGTTTTTACCTAGTTATAATCTATTTATTATATCCTACGCAGCTACTTATGTTAATATTTTCAACAGACCTCCGTCTGTAGTCCAGGCACCCTTGGCTTTTCCTTCAATAATTTTTATTACTTATGCAAGTAAGTTACCTTTCTCCTAGGTTAGCACTATCACTTTATATGAGTTCACCTATAGTCATCACTTTTTTCATGGCTCTGAGATGATCATCATCCCACTTATCACTCCCCGCACCTCTCCACATCTCCACCCACACACACACACACACTTTCCTATTCTCCCCCCCCCCCCCCGCCACACTCCCATTCTTTTCCCCTCCTCTCTTTCCCTTCCCCCTCTTCCCTCCCTATCTCCTTTTTTTCCCCCTTCTCCCCCATTTCTCTCCCTCCCCCATCCCCCCCTTTTATCCCCCCTCCCTTTTCCCATTTCTTTTCTCCCTTCCTTTCCTCCCCTCTCCTCTGCATCCTCCCTGTCTCGGTCACCCCTTCATTTTACTCATTTCACTTTTGCCACTCTTTATTTTTTGCCAATTTATACTATTCTTTACATAACCCTGTTGGTTAGATTCCAGCCCTAAAGCTACTTTGGAGCTCTTTTGGCATTCTTCCATGTGCACTACCCTTTGACGGTTGTTCGTGACCTGACCTTGAGGCGCAGAGGAAAGATCCTCATTTGGGTGAGCGATTACTGATGTGTACGGTAGCTGACAGCCTATTCCTTTGTACTACTACTTTCCTAATTTGATTTTTTTGTATTGTATTTCCAGTCCATGTAATGGTTTTAATTATGATTATAATTTTGTTCTTGGTTATATGCAGTGCTACATCTAATTGCTTTTCAAATATCCCCTGATGAGCCCACAGTTGGCAAAACATGTCGGGACAATTTTTCCATCATTTGTATTGAACTTTAGATGTACCGTATTTATCGGCATATAACACGCACTTTTTTCCCCTTAAAATCAGGGGAAAATCGCGGGTGCATGTTATACGCCGATCCCCTGCGATCCTGAGCTGTCAGATTTAAAAAATTGCCGACCGCGATTTGAAAATGGCGCCGCCGGCGCCGAAATACTCAGTGCCGGTCTTCAGCTCTTCTCGGCCACTTTCGGCTTCACTCGAGCGCCGCCCGAACCTAGCCGAGTGTACTCGGCTAGGTTCGGATAGCTCCGCTCACAGTCACGCCCATCCTGAGTGGAGCCGAAAGTGAACGAGAGCCGCCAAGAAGAGCCGAGGACCGGCTCTGTGTATTTAGGCGCCGGTGGCGCCATTTTCAAATCGCGGTCGGCAATTTTTTAAATCTGACAGCTCAGGATCGCAGGGGACCAGCGTATAACATGCACCCGCGATTTTCCCCTGATTTTAAGGGGAAAAAAGTGCGTGTTATATGCCGATAAATACGGTACATCTAAAGTTCAATACTCAGCGAGCTGCAAGGCTGCACTGGGGCAAGGCTGCACTGGGGCAAGGCTGCACTGGGGCAAGGCTGCAATGGACACTGGGGAAGGCTGCACTGACAAGGCTGCACTGACAAGGCTGCACTGACAAGGCTGCACTGACATGGCTGCACTGACATGGCTGCACTGACATGGCTGCACTGGCAAGGCTGCACTGGGGCAAGGCTGCACTGGGGCAAGGCTGCACTGAGAAGGCTGCAATGATTGGCATTTAAATGTAAGTTTTTTTCCCTTCAACTTCCCTCCTAAAAGTTTTTTTTTCCTTAAAATTCCCTCCTAAATTGGGGTGCGTGTTATACGCCGATAAATACGGTATTTATGTACATGTGCACATCATTTTTATCAATCTTTTTTTATGTCTTGTATGTAACAATAAATATTCTATTTTTTGTACCTATCATGGATTGAATTAATGTGTATATTTTTTTCTCTTGCCGGCACCTTCAAAGTCCCGCCAAATAAATCCCCCTTTCCTACAAGTAAGGGACAATGTTGTTGAGAAGTCAGGGTTAGGTTATAAAAAAATATCCAAATCTTTAATGATCCCTAGGAGCACCATCAAATCTATCATAACCAAATAGAAAGAACATGGCACAACAGCAAACCTGCCAAGAGACGGCTGCACACCAAAACTCATGGACTGGGCAAGGAGGGCATTAATCAGAGAGGCAGCACAAAGACCTAAGGTAACCCTGGAGGAGCTGCAGAGTTTCACAGCAGAGACTGGAGTATCTGTACATAGCATGACACAAAGCCATTACTTTCAGCAACCAAAAAAATGGCACATTTTGAGTTTGCGAAAAGGCATGTGGGAGACTCCCAAAATGTATGGAGGAAGGTGCTCTGGTCTGATAAGACTAAAATTGAACTTTTTGTTCATCAAAGAAAACGCTATGTCTGGCACAAACCCAACATACCACATCACCCAAAGAACACCATCCCCACAGTGAAACATGGTGGTGGCAGCATCATGCTGTGGGGATGTTTTTCAGCAGTCGGGACTGGGAAACTGGTCAGATTTGAGGGAAAGATGGATGGTGCTAAATACAGGGATATTCTTGAGCAAAATCTGTACCACTCTGTGTGTAATTTGAGGCTAGGACGGAGGTTCACCTTCCAGCAGGACAATGACCCCAAACACACTGCTAAAGCAACACTTGAGTGGTTTAAGGGGAAATATGTAAATGTGTTGGAATGGCCTAGTCAAAGCCCAGGCCTCAATCCAATAGAAAATCTGTTGTCAGACTTAAAGATTGCTGTTCACAAGCGCAAACCATTCAACTTGAAGGAGCTGGAGCAGTTTTGCAAGGAGGAATGGGCAGAAATCCCAGTGGTAAGATGTGGCAAGCCCATAGAGACTTAAACCAAATAGTACACACGATGCGCTTATTAAAATAAAATGCAAGAAATTTCTACTGAAATATTAATAAAGTGATATTGTGCTAAACATACAAAATCTAATAATACTATACATTAATGTGCAATAAACTTCAATGAATGAATAAATGGGTAAAAGTGCTCCAATCAGCCCGTGTATTGCAAATATTCCACAAAGCTTGAGCAATTTTCAAACATTAATAAATAATTCAAAATAATTCAAAACAAATATCTATGCGATTTAGTGTTGCATCCATGCATTTCAATGCTGCATCTATGCAATATGGTGTTAGTGCAATGTTCAAACAATAAAAAGTTAAAAAATACAAAAAAACGCATCCATGCGATTTGGTTCTGCATCCATGTGATTCTATGCAATTCAGTGCTGTGTTGCTGTGCAATAATCAAATTAACAGTCCATTTTAGTGCTGCATCTATGCAATATGGTGTTAATGCAATACTCAAACAATAAAAAATTAAAAAATACAAAAAAATGCATCCATGCGATTTGGTGCTGCATCCATGTGATTTTATGCAATTCAGTGCTGTGTTGCTGTGCAATGATCAAATTAACAGTCCACAGATCTTCCACAATCCATTCATGTATTATGGTGAACACAAACTAAAGTGCTGTGTGCTCATACAAGTGCTCCCCCCCAGGTGATAGCCCCTCACCTTAGGGCGTGTGACCTTGCAATCAAGCTTGGTCAGAATGCGCCTTAGAACCTCTAGGGGTTCAATGTTATATGCAGGGTCCTGAATCGATTTGCACTGGTGCCTCACAGCAGTCCCGTTTGCACCTCAATATATCAACACAAAAAGGACTTCATGGTGCAGTATGTACTAAATTTATTAAAATCATAAACAAATCCCGCAATGGGTACTAACAGTAACAAGGCGCCACACTAAAACAGCATTAACAACAGCAGTATGGGGTGGCGTGCTAATCTTTCCCAACAGGTTGTATGTATAACGTTCCGTCCTGTCCCCTTCCCCTACGCGTGTTCGATACAAGGGGTATTTCGTGTGAAACTACTCAGGACGGACGTGGGACGATTAGATCGGCACCCCCTATGTAAACCAGTTGCTGTGAGAGATATAACCTAGTATATCTACAAAACAACAATATAATATAAGATTACATGTAAAAAGTTAATAATTAAAAATAAAAATAAAAATCCAAAGCTCATACGAATAATAACTCGTCTATATGAGCATACATAATCAAAATTTAATACATGTACTTAAAACCACAATAGAAGAATAAAAAATAAAAAATAAAATATAAAAGCAGTATATTGCTAGCAAACACTGGTTAAATATTATATAGTACAAAAAGGTATACCTAACCTGTAAGCAGGGCCGGACTGGGAATGAAAACCAGCCCTGGAAAAAATGTCATACCAGCCCCATAGCATTATTATACCAGCCCAACAGCATAACGTCATTATTTTCTTGTTCATAAAATGGAAAACATGCATTTCACAAAGCTACGCGCCGCTCGCGCGTGCGCAGTAGTAAACTGGCAGTGAAGCCGCAAGTGCCAAAGCTGCTTGTTTCCCTTACTTAGGATGGCGATGCCGGGAGTCGAGGGATGGGTCGGCCTCGGGCGGCCGACATCGCGGGGCACCCAGGACAGGTAAGTACTTATTTAAAGTCAGCAGCTACAGTGTTAGCAGCTGCTGACTTTTATTTATTTTTTTTTCAGGGGCGGAATCCCGCTTTAAGATGAAATAGGAAAAAAAAAAAAAGAGGCTGTATATTCTGCAATATTTTTGTTTTTGGTAAACTCATTCAATGAATCCAAACTCTGCAAGTTGAGATAACATGCACTGCATTGATGTCACAGTAACCATGAACAAAATTCAGGAATATTACTTATCCCATTGTTTTGCATATCTATATACACTACAAACTGTATGATTAACTCGGTTCTGATATCGCTGTTTTACTAACCTGACAGCTTATTATTCTAAATAGGAAACCTTCATTTTGTTTGCAAATATCAAAGATTCTAACTACCAGCAAAAATGGTTCCTTAAATTTAAAGAGCACCTGTCATTTCAGATCCATCATGGCAGCGCCTGTTAGCGGGCATCCACTCGCCTGCTGCCGCCACGTCCCTCACCTTGTTGTGTCACTGCCGCATCACCAGCCGTCCCATTAAAGTGAATGGGACTGTCGGTGAGTCAACAGCGGGTCAGAGGAGGAGCCGCTGCAGGACAGAGATGACAGTTGCTCTTTAACCACATCCCACCCGGCCACTGCACATATACGGCCGGGTGGGCGCTTCCTCCTTCTGAGTGGATGTTCAGGAACGTCCCTCAGAAGGAGGGGGATCGTGCGCGTGCGTGCGTGCCCGTACAGCGGCGCGATCCCGATGCGCTTGTGTCACCTGAACACGGCGCATCTCCGATCGGCCGCAGGGCTCTGTGATTGGCCCTCCTGATCACATGACGGCTGTGTCGAATCACAGCCGTCATGTGATGTAAATAGAGAGCCGTTTTCTAGGCAATTGGCTCTCCTCTCCTCACACGGAAGTTGTCGGAGAGGAGAGCGGATCTCTGCAGCCGGCCAGTGATCAGTGAGTATGAGCTGTTTTTTACAGCTTTTTACACATTGATCACCAGCCTACTGTCCCCACACATGTCCCAACACAATGTAAACACACAAAGTCCCCAAAACACTGTCCCCACACAGTAAAAACACCTGTCCCCCACATATGTAACAGTAAAATCATATGTCCCAATGATCATCTGCACACATGTCCGTGATCACCTGTGCACATCTGTGCATGATCATCTGCGTACATATGTCTGTGATCACACAAACCAACTATTATACACTTAACATGATTTTTTTACCAAAGACATGTAGCAGAATACATTTTGGCTTACATTTATGACAAAATGAGATTTTATTGGATTTCTTTTAAAATAGAAAGAAGAACATATTGGGTTTTTTTTCCAAATTTCCGCTCTTTTTTTCCGCTTATATTGCAAAAAATAAAAAACTGAGTCATGAATAAATACCACCAAAAGAAAGCTCTATTTGTGTGAACAGCGTTGCATGACCGCGCAATTGTCATTGAAAGTGTGAGAGCGCTGAAAGATGAAAATTGGCCTGGGAAGGAAGGGGGTGAAAGTGCCCAGTAATGCACACAAAAAATAAAACAAATTGCCTGCACACCACTCTGTCCCTTAATGCCCACCTCCTTTTTATAGGGCACACAGTGTATAGGAATGTATAAGGTAAAACATGGTGGGATTTCCCCACCCAGGGGAAATACAACTGGGCAGTGGCGGTGCGTCCATTGCACCCGTCAATCTTCAATAGACAGATTCATGCATTGCATGAATCTATCTATTGTCGCTGCTGCCGCCCCCTACTCAGGTGTCTAGCCCCTTGTCGGGCATCGGGCATCTGAATTACAGTGGCGGGGGTGTTTTTAGAAGTGCCTGATTAGAGCCGTCAGCTCTAATAGGCTTCCAAATTGGTAAACAGCGGGCACACTGCTGTGCGTTCGCTGCTTACACAGTGCTGTGTTAGGAAATCAAATAAATCGCTTCCCTAACACTGACCTGCCTCTCAGCCAATCAGGTGCACTGGGTCTGGTCTATCGGAGGGAGCGTGGAGCAACGCGCTGACCTGAGACAGCGGGGCGGACACTGGCAGGATTTAATGGGCAAACTGGCGGCAATTGATGGTTATAGTGGCTGCATTTGATGGGCACAGTGGTAGCGCTTAATGAGCACAGTGACGGCAATTTATGGGTACAGTGGCTGCGTTTGATGGGCACAGTGGCTGTGTTTAATGGGCACAGTGGTGGCAATTTATGGGTACAGTGGCTGGGCTTGATGGCACAGTGGCTGCGTTTGATGGTACAGTGGCAGCGTTTAATGGGCACAGTGGCTGTAATTGATGGGTACAGTGGCTGCAATTTATGGGTACAGTGGCTGCGTTTGATGGGCAGGGCACAGTGTTGGCAATCTATGGGCACAGTAGCAGCTTTTGATGGGGTATACAGCTTTTCAAAGATAATCTGGCACTTAAACAAAACATGGAAGAGAGAGAGAGAGGGGGGGAGAGAGAGGTGGAGAGAGAGAGAGGGAGAGAGAGGTGGAGAGAGAGAGAGTGGGAGAGAGAGGGGGGGAGAGAGAGAGAGTGAGAGAGGGGGGTGAGAGAGAGAGAGAGAGGGGGTGAGAGAGAGAGAGAGAGAGAGGGGAGAGAGAGGGGGGAGAGAGGAGGGGGGAGAGAGAGAGGTGAGAGAGGGGGGTGAGAGAGAGAGAGAGGGGAGAGAGAGGGGGAGAGGGGGTGAGAGAGAGAGAGAGAGGGGGAGGGAGAGGGGGGAGAGAAGGGGGAGGGAGAGAGAGGGGGGGAGAGAGAGTGTGAGAGAGAGAGAGGGGGGAGAGAGAGAGGGGGGGAGAGAGAGAGGGGGGAGATAGGGGGGGAGAGAGAGGGGGAGGAGAGAGAGAGAGGAGAGAGAGAGAGGGGGGAGAGAGAGAGAGG
>JBBGZY010000378.1:4112500-4272500 GCA_037952925.1 Lithobates clamitans | reverse complement strand
CTACATGAAAGCCCAACGCCGGCTGAAAAAAACAATACCAAGATGATACCTAAACCTGCAGGCATCATTCTGGTATAACCACTCAATGTTCAGCAACATACCAGTACGTGGCTGGTCCTTGTTGGGCATATATTGTAATGTTCTTTTTTTCATGCAGCCTGTGGGTTAAATGAAAAAAAGAGAACCTAACAGATTCCTCCATTCACATTGATCAGTGGTATGCCCACCATTAGGGATGAGCTTCGTGTTTGAGTCGAACCCATGTTCGACTCGAACATCGTCTGTTCGATCGTTCGCCGAATTGCGAATGATATGGGCCGTTCGGGCCAAATTCGAGTGGCGCATCACGGCCCATAATTCACTGCGGCATCGCACTGCATTGCTGGCTGATGATTGGCCAAGCATGCACTATGAACCGCATGCTTGGCCAATCACAGCGCCGTCTGTACAGAGAGCTGTAATTGGCCAAAGCCACACTATATAAGGCCGCCTGCACGTCGGACCTGTGTAGTGTGTTCCGGCATTGAGAGACAGTGTCATTTGATTAAAGTTGGATGGATTAGGCAGGACAGTCAGTTAGCTGCACTTAGTGTATTGTGTGTGTGTGTGTGTGTATATATATATATATATATATATACCCATCCCAGGTGTTGCGTATGTGTGTGTGTATATATATTATCTCTATCTCTCTATCGTAACGTGAGCACGGACAGAGGGGGTGCCCAAGAAGGACAGCAATCTGGCAGTCGCGTTCCCCCTGCTGCAGCATACTGCCAGGTTTGCTCCAGTGATGAGGAGGGAGGGGATGATGAGGTCACTGACTCAACGTGGGTGCCTGATAGAGAGGAGGAGGAGGCACATCACAGACGAGGCAGGATGCCCTCCAGGGGCCAGCCTAAGGGCAGCACACTGACTGCATCACACCTCAGAGCTCCGCATGTGCAGGGCGCTGCTGTCTCTGCACGTTTTTCCAAAAGTTCTTTGGTGTGGGCCTTTTTTGAGACGAGTGCATCGGATGGCACCGCTGCTATTTGCAACATGTCTCAAGCGTATCTCGCGTGGCCAAAACATCTCCCGCTTGGGCACCACATGCTTGACCAGACATATGTTGACCTGCCATGAAGTTCGTTGGCAAGCGTACCTAAAAGACTCACACCAAAAAAAGAGGACATCTCCTTACTCATCAGCTGGGATCTCCAACCCCACTATACCTTCTGTCCTCTCAGAGACCTGCACTGAGAGGAATGAAGGTGTAGAATTAGGTGTCACAGCCAAGTACTTGCGGGCAATCTGCTATCGATACACCGACGTCAGATTGTACCAGGCAAATTTTCCTGCCCCAGCTGCTGCACCGCAGAAAGAAGTTCGCTCCACATGCCCAGCGGTTGAATGCTAGCTTTCAACAGGGGCATGTAATTACAATTCTTGATCTAATATTTCACAGCAGGGCTTACAGTGTTGTGGCTCCAACAACACCTAAGGCCTAAATTTCTGCTGAGTATATAGGGCAGGCCCCTACTTTCAAACATCCAACTTACAAACGACTCCTACTTGCAAACGGAAGGAGACAACAGGAAGTGAGATGAAATCTACTCCTAGGAAGGGAAATTCTCTCCTGTAAGAGTTAATATGGGAAAAAACTTTTCTCCTTTACACTGATGCTTTGTCACCAATCCTTGTTTCACTAAAAGCCCCAAATTTTCAAAAAACATTTGTCATTGGGACAAAAAGTGAGGTGAAATCTTCTGAAGAGGAGCACAGACAGCAAAACAAATGTCACAGGGGTGATAACCCTTCCCTATGTTTTCCAAAAAGCTTAAAATAGATTTTTTGGCTGGAGCTAAACACGTTAAAAATGTACCAGTTCAAAATTACAAACAGATTCTACTTAACAACAAACCTACAGTCCCTGTCTTGTTTGCACCGCCTGTATACTGCTGTTCAGAGTATATAGGGCCTGGGGGCCCCACACCTTTCCTTTTTTAATTTGGGTGCGGGGTTCCCCTTAATATCCATACAAGACCCAAAGGGCCTGGTAATGGACTGGGGGGTACCCATGCCGTTTTGTCTCACTGATTTTCATCCATATTGCCAGGACCCGATATTACATTTAAAGCCGCAAGCAGTTTTAAATGACTTTTATTGCTTTAAAAATGTCATTTTGTGCAGGGACTTTTCTAAGCATGGGAAACACGCGCCACTTTACGGGCATACTATAGACACCCCCCAGGTACGATATTTAAAGGAATATTTTACCTTTTTTTTTTTTTTTTTCTTTAAGCATCATTAATCACTGCTCCCGAAAAAACATCCATTTTTAAAACTTTTTTTTTTGCATTGATGTCCCCTGGGTCAGGACCCGGATCCCCAAACCCTTTTTAGGACAATACCATGCAAATTAGGCTTTAAAATTAGCACTTTTGATTTCGAACGTTCAAGTCCCATAGACGTCAATGGGGTTCTAACGTTCGTGCAAATTTTCGGTCCGTTCGCAGGTTCGAACCCACCCACCATTAGAATACTGCCCTGGATCCACCCACTTCTAATGATGGGTATACATGCATCATTCTTTCTTTTCATTCAGCCCATGGGCTGAGCGAAAAAGAGAACAGATTCTGCCATTCACATCGATCGATGTGGATGAAGAAATCTCTGCCAATTAAAGTAAATAAAAATATATGCCGAAGCATAGAGGCAATCCGCCCCTATTGTCCACCCCTGTCCCTATGCTTCGGCATATATGCTGTTTTCTTAACTGTTGTGGTAAAATCGCCTCCTACGGCGCTGGAGTCACGGATTTACATATCGTGAGGGCAAACCCTGTTGCTGTCAAAATAAATAAACCCATGCTGCAGTTTGAATGACGTACCTGCAAAGCAAATACTGTAATGGTTAACAATAAAACACAGTAACAGTACAGTATAACAGTAGAATGACATACCTGCAAAGCAAACATGATAAAACACAGTAACAAAACATTACAGTTAAGAATAAAATACAGTAAAACAGAACAACAATAGAGAGAACAATAAAACGACAACTATTTTTGGCATTTATTTATTTTATAAGGGTTTTTTTTGTTTTGTTTTTTACACTTTTATTGTAGCTATAAAGGTCCCAGCTTAGGGTCTCTCAAAATGTGATGGCCATCTAACATCTTTCGAGACCCTGTGTGAAAGTGTGTCCTAGGACTGTGCCGTGCTGTACCCCATTCTAATACTCCACTAGTGTGTGGTAGCGACGGAAACAGTCACCGATGCACAGTATAACTGCGCCAACTGGTTAACAATGCTTTTGCCCAAAGGTGTCTCTGTGCTCCTTCATCCAGAGTGGAGGCACTCTAATACAGGAGGTGTGTTACTGGCCACATCACCAGGTGAAAACAGAGGGGAAAAGCCAAGAAAAGAAAACAAATGCATCCACCAAATCTAATGTTTTGGTAAGCTACAGTATATAAATTTTTTGGTAACGTATTTAGTGCTTTCAACAGACCGAAGTAGTATAGCCTCTTGTGTATAAAGAATAAAATACACCACATAATGTATCAACACATGCTTACCAAAAAAACTGATTTCTCCATAGCAACCAAATAATTTGGAATTTTAAGAGCAGAACGGATACTGATTGGGGCTAGGTCCAGTTCATAGCAAAAAAAAAAAAACTGCTGGTACACAAAATGTGGGGAACACTAAGTTGGATATTATTATAAATTGTGTTTGACATATAATTGATTTTTTTTTTTTCTTTCCAGGGACTTCAAAGACTGTCATCACTTATCATTGCAGAAAGAAAATGAATGCTGATAAACTAGGGACATAATAGCTCTTTTACAAATCGGTGTTCCAATATTGGTGCTTTTAACACCCCCTTAAAATCATTGTCCCCACATTTGATATTTCATAGTGCAAGATTTGCTATAAAACATAATAACAATAAATAAAAGGAGTGTAGGCATTGAATAGCCCATCAAAAAGAAAGAAACTAAACCTTTTAACGTGCAAAAGCCATTCTAATGTACATTTTTCTCCATAGGCCTACATTCAGGTTCTCCCTGTGCTGTTATCATGGTTCAGTGCGGTTTGTAATTTGCGCAGGACCCAGTACAAAGTGGGGCAACAGGTTCCTACGTTCTCCTTATGTAACAGATTTTATGATACAGAACCAGAATCTAGGGATCGTTGTCATGCTGCTTACAATAAGTATCAAAGGACCACAAGTTAGACGCCAAGGTTTTAGAGTTTGTAAAATGAACCTTTACTCAATCCTAAGCTGGTCAACTGCCATTTACATGTAGAATCTGGCAGCCCCAGGGGGTGTATTAGGCGATCTACCGTGCTAGTTGAGTTTTGTTTTTTTTATAGATTTAAAGTGGAAAATACTGCACCAGGTGATGCTAAGTATCAGAACTAGTATAATAACATTTGTTTGTTTTTGTTTTTTTTTCCCCTAGTCATACAGAACAAATGTACATGTACTTTCACTGGGCGAATTTGCTGTAAAATTTATTTTTTTATACGTATACCCCTAGGAGTCTTAAAGCATATTTAGCTTTTTCTTAAACACCCAGTAGACTATAATAAGCCTATATGAAATACATGATCTGCATTGTAGATTGTCATACTCAGTCTTGCAGCCCAACATTTTAAATCATTTATTATCTGGATTTTCGGGGTTCCCTGTGTGCCCTAAGGCAAAGCTAAACCTGCCCATAAGCACCAGGATTTGCCTGCTGCTGCACATGTGACGTGTTTAAAGAGGTTTGATACTAATACATTCACATATGAAAATGTTTGTCCTACCTCTTTATATAGTTAGAATATTTTAAAGTAATCCTGCTTTAGGATATACAGTGTATGGGGGCTGTCATTGTCCATATTCTTCAAAAAATGCTAGTTGCTAAACTGTTGTGCTGACTCTCAGGTTTCGTTACTTTGCAACAAAACGCAAAACAAGTGTGTTGATAAGTCAGAGAAGGGGCAGAAGTCCTTTTCTGCATATCTGTTCCAGTTCACTGACTCAAAGTATTGAAGCTGAAGGTCGACATGACAGATCCAGTATCTAGCAACTGCAGGTGGAGAGGTCAAATGTGGCTGCCCCTTCTTTTCTAAACATGAAATTGCATCACATACTGAACATTAGATTTTGAAATATCTCAACTATTTAAATACTAATTATGAATTATATTTATGAGAAGTGGAATAAAGCATTTAATTGGCAACCTAACTGTCCTGGTAGACTGTATTTGCATAAATTATTTGATGTGTCCTTTCTCAGAATGAGTGACTTTACAATATGAGGCATCGGTTGTTTTGGAAATGTACAAGCAGTGATCAGATATGCTGCATTTTCCTTAACCACTTGACCACTGGAAAATTTTCCCACCTTCCTAACCAGGCCATTTTTTGTGATACGGCACTACGTTACTTTAACTGACAATTGTGCGGTCATGCAACGCTGTACCCAAATAAAATTAATGTAATTTTTTTCCCACAAATGTCTTTGGTTGGTAATTGATCACCACTGCGTTTTTTATTTTTTGCGCTATAAACAAAAAAGAACGACAGTTTTGGGGGGGAAAAAAACCATTAAAAACATTTTTTACTTACTGCCATAAAACATATCCAATAAAAAAAATGTTAAAAATCAAATTTCTTTATATAATTATGCCAATATGTATTCTGCTACATGTTTATGGTAAACAAAAATCCCAATAAGCGTATATTGATTGGTTTACATGAATGTTATAGTGTCTACAAACTATGGTTTATATTTATAGAATTTTTATTTTAATGGCAGGGATCAGCGACTTATAGCGGGATTGTGATATTGCGTTGGACAATCGCATGCTTTTGACACTTTGCGGGAACCAGTGACACTAATTCAGTAATCGGTGCTAAAAATATGCACTGTGACTGTACTAATGACACTGGCTGGGAAGGGGTTAAACATCTAGGACGATCAAAGGGTTAACTGCGTCTAGCCAGTGTTTTTGTGAACTATATGTGCTGCTTTTACTAGGGAAAGATATGAATTTTATTCCCTGCTTTGCAGGGACACAAAATCCATCCCTGTCCAAACTGAGATCTGCCTTGTTTACAAAGGCAGATCTCAGTTCTGTGTGTTTTACCAATGATCAGTGGATTCAGTGGACATTCAGTGCCCAGCCCCCGCAGATTTGCTTCTGCTGTGATTAATCACAGCAAAAGTA
Source organism: Lithobates clamitans (assembly GCA_037952925.1). Classification (NCBI taxonomy): domain Eukaryota; kingdom Metazoa; phylum Chordata; class Amphibia; order Anura; family Ranidae; genus Lithobates; species Lithobates clamitans. The sequence continues at coordinate 4,266,292 of JBBGZY010000378.1, read as the reverse complement.
GCCCACTGGTGCGTTCCCCCCCTAGGCGCAAGTGCGGAATCACGTATATATCCTGCACAGGAGGGCCTCCATGAAGTAAATTTGCTAAAGGGTGGACCAGAGCACCTTTTACAATTTGGAACTCCGTCGCTTTAACTGGTAATTGCACAGTCATGCAATGCTGTACCCAAACAAAATTTGTGTCCTTTTTTTCCCCACAAATAGAGCTTTATTTTGGTTCTATTTGATCACCTGTGCGGTTTTTATTTTTTGCGCTATACACAAAAAAGAGCGACAATTTTGAAAAAAAAAATATATATATTTTTTGCTATAATATCCCCAAAAATGTTTTTAAAAAACACATTTCTTCATCAGTTTAGGCCAAAAGTTATAGCATCTACAAACTATGAGAAAGATTTATGGCATTTTTTTTTTTTACTAGTAATGGCGGTGATCTGCGATTTTTAGTGGTATTGCGACATTGGGGCAAACAGATCAGACACTTTTCACACATTTTTGGGACCATTGACATTTATACAGCGATCAGTGCTATAAAAATGCACTGATTACTGTGTAAATGACACTGGTAGGGAAGGGGTTAACACTAGGGGTTGATCAAGGGGTTAAATGTGTGTTTTAACTGTATGGGGATAGGACTGAGTAGGAGAGGAGACATTTTGCTGTTCCTACTTACTAGGAACAAACCTGTCTCCTCATGCGCTCGTGCACGCGATCGTGCGTGGCCAGCAGCGATTGTGACTTCTGCGCCCTCTGGCGGCTCTTAACCACTTGCTTACTGGGCACTTAAACCCCCCTCCTGCCCAGACCAATTTTGAGCTTTCAGCGCTGTCGCACTTTGAATGACAATTGCGCGGTCATACAACACTGTACCCAAATGAAATTTTTATCATTTTTTTCCCCACAAATAGAGCTTTCTTTTGGTGGTATTTAATCACAGCTGGAGTTTTTATTTTTTGCTAAACAAACAAAAAAAGATGGAAAATTTTGAAAAAAAAAAAAATCATGTTTAATAGTTTAATATAAAATTTTGCAAACAGGTCGTTTTTCTCCTTCATTGATATGCACTGATGAGGCGGCACTGGTGGGCACTGATAGGCTGCACTGATGGGCACTGATAGGCACAGTTAAGGGGGCACTGATAGGCACAGTTAAGGGGGCACTGATAGGCACAGTTAAGGCGGCACTGATAGGCACAGTTAAGGCGGCACTGATAGGCACAGTTAAGGCGGCACTGATGGGGACAGATAAGGCGGCACTGATGGCCACGGATGGGTGGCACGGATAGGTGGCACTGATGGGGGGCACTGATGGGCACTTATGGGCACTGGTAGGTGACACTGATAGGTTGCACTGATGTGGGTGCTGATGGGTGGCACTGTTGGGTGGCACTGTGGGCACTGATGGGTGGCACTGATGGGTGGCACTGTGGGCACTGATGGGTTAATCTGGTGGGCACTGGTAGGCAGCACTGCTGTGTTACAAGATCGCCGTGATCGGGACTGATGTCCCGATCACGGCCGCCGGTGATCGGGTTTTTTTTTTCCTCCTCACGCTGTCAGCGCGAGGAGGAAAATAGCCGATTACCGGCTCTGTTTACATCACATGATCAGCTGTCATTGGCTGACAGCTGATCATGTGGTAAGGGGTTGGGACCAACCCCTTACTCTGATCTGTGATCAGGCGAGTCTCATAGACTCGCTGATCACCGAGCGCGCCGCGCGCGCCCTGCAGGGGGCGCGCAGGCCGCTCGTGCACGGGACGACGTCAATGGACGTAGTCCCGGCAATTAAGATCCGCGCTGTTGCCGTCATTTGGCAATGGCCCGGATCTGAAGCAGTTAAAGGAACCCCATATATATATATATATTATATTCTCGCGCAGCGATGCCAAAGTATATGTATGCGAGCCTGTCAGGAACCGGTTAATAAAACGCATCATGTGCACCTCATACTGGAGTGATTACACACAGTGCAGTTTCATGCAAAAGTTTAGCAGCCCTGGCAAAGAGCATGTTTTATTTAGGAAAAATATGTTTTTTAAACACTTGCTTACTGGGCACTTAAACCCCCCTCCTGCCCAGACCAATTTTCAGCTTTCAGCGCTGTCACACTTTAAATGACAATTGCGCAGTCATGCTGCACTGTACTCAAACTAAATTTTTATCATTTTTTTTTCACACAAATGGAGCTATCTTTTGGTAGTATTTAATCAGCACTGGGGCTTTTTTTTTTTTTTTTTTTTTTTTTTTTTGTATGACAAAAAAAGGCAAACATTTTTGAAAAAAAAAACATGTTTAATAGTTTGTTATAAAATTTTACAAACGGGTAATTTTTCTCCTTCATTGATATTTGTTGATGAGGCTGCACTGGTGGGTGGCACTGCTGGGCACTGGTGGGTGGCACTGCTGGGCGATATTGATGGGCAGCACTGGTGGGTGGCGCTGGAGGGCACAGAAGCCTCTCCACGAGCGGGACCAATGTCCCGCTCGCAGCTGCCGGTGATCTGCCTTTTTTTTTTTTCTCCTCTCGCTACAGCGTGAGGAGAAAAAATAAGAAAATGATAATTTCCGCGCTCGGGATAATAACGGCTTGCAGCCTCCCCTAATAGGCTCCCAAAGGAAGCTTACAAATAATAAAAAACAAAACAAAAAATGGGGTAAGTGGCGCTACCCTATTAGAGAGAGGTGAAGGGTACTCCGTGACCCATCCTAATCTGCTAACCACACCTTACTTATAAACAAAGCTGATGAATAATCATATGTGATAATAAACAATAGTATATAGCAGGTATAGATACACACATCAACCATTATATAACATCTATACCTAAAAAGTGGGGTACCTGCATCTAAAGGTTTAAGATGTAGCACCTAAAAAGGAAAAATGTGAAAGATTATAACTCGTGTGTATCAAATTAGATATATATGAAAAATCAAATGGTGTAAAGTCAACATATATGCTAGAAAAAAAATCACAAATATATATGCACAAAAAGAAAAAAATATTAATCCATAGTCCCACACATATAATGCGAAAAAATACTGTAGAAAGTACTGTAAAAAAAATTCCAAGGTGACCACAGTGCTCAGCAGATCAGGTGACTCTTGTGCTCCCCCTCAAGGGTCCCCACTCACCAGACACTATTTCCTAATCAGAGCTCTCCAATATCAGTATCCAGGAAGGGAAATCCAAATAATTTTCCAGAGGTTGATCCTCATGAGAAAAGACATAGGGCTCCCATAGTGCAGTATAGATAAATTTATTAAAAGTTAATTTAAAAACAATTCATAAGCTTCCCACCATGTGGGTAAGCCCTAAAAATCTGCCTAAATGAAATAAGTGTATGCAGGGACCAGTTTGCAGCGTGTGCTCCAACTGTGGAGCCACATACTCGCGCTACTTCCGGTACGCTAGCAGGGAGCTGGAACGCAGTTGGAGCGCACGCTACGAACCGATCCCTGCATACACTTATTTCATTTAGGCAGATTTTTAGGGCTTACCCACATGGTGGGAAGCTTATGAATTAAGTTTATGCAGGAATCGGTTCGTAGCGTGCGCTCCAACTGCGTTCCAGCTACCTGCTAGCGTACCGGAAGTAGCGTGAGTAAGCAGTTTTAAGCAGTTTTTTAGGGCTTACCCACATGGTGGGAAGCTTATGAATTGTTTTTAAATTAACTTTTAATAAATTTATCTATACTGCACTATGGGAGCCCTATCTCTTTTCTCATGAGGATCAACCTCTGTAAAATTAATTTGGATTTCACTTCCTGGTTACTGATATTGGAGAGCTCTGATTAGGAAATCGTGTTTGGAGATCTTAAGTTGGAGGATGGATCAGAGGAGATACCTCGCCAGGTGAATCGGCTGGAGGACACACCAAGGGATATCGAACCCTCCGGTTACCTATATATGCTTATTACCCCTGTGGGGGTGCGGGGAGCTGGTGAGTGGAGACCCTTGAGGGGGAGCACAAGAGTCACCTGATCTGCTGAGCACTGTGGTCACCTTGGAATTTTTGGCATTTTTTACAGCACTTTCTACAGCATTTTTTTTCACATTATGTTGGATTATGGATTATTTTTTCTTTTTGTGCATATATATTTATTTGTGATTTTTTTTTTTTTTTTTCTAGCATATATATTGACTTTACACCATCTGATTTTTGGTATATATCTAATTTGATATACACGAGTTATAATTTTAATTTTTTTTTCTTAAACCTTTAGATGCAGGTACTCCACTTTTTAGGTATAGATGTTATATAATGGTTGATGTGTGTATCTATACCTGCTATATAGTATTGTTTATTATCACATATGATTATGCACCAGCTTTGTTTATAAGTAAGTTCACTTAACTGGGTATATGTGAGGGTTTACATACACTATAAGAATAGCCACCCCCCCCCCCCCCCTTTTTTTCAAGGGACCAAAAGTAATTGGACAATTTTAATTAAAAGATGTTTCATGGTCAGGTGTGGGCTACTCCATTATTTCTTCATCAGTTAAGCGGGGTAAAAGGTCTGGAGTTGATTCTTAAGCCTCGTACACACGGTAAGAAAATCGGAAGGGGATTGATGTTTGACAGGCTGTTGTCTGAAGTTCTTACCGTTAGTATGCTCCTTTCAACAACTGTTTTCCAATATTTGGCCAACAAATGTTGGATGATAGGCTAGTAAGTTTTTGTCAAACGACAGCTCCACGTCAGATTTTCGGATGGTCAGTACACACATCTGTCACACAAAAGTCGAAAGTACAAACATGCATGCTCGTAATCAATGCTCAAACACGAATTTAGCAGAAAGGGCCCAAAGGGTGGCACTCAAGAGCTGAATAAGGTAAAAAAGCCTTTGCGCTACTGTAATGTGTTCAAAAATACTAATAAATAAACATATATACCCAACAAAGGTCTGTGGTAAAAATAAAGTGCAATGTTGGTGCAAAAATTCTGCCTGCAGCAAAATCTGATCGTGTTCACACAACACAAAAAAAATACTACATACAAATCCAATAATGATCTCGTGCAACAGTGTAAACGCACCTAATTAATAATGAATGACCAAACCTATGTGATAAAAATAATGATGATACAAAGATTAGGAAGTATTCCAAGACACCCAGAATATAATGCGATATTGAAGAAGTCCATGTAACAATCTATTATTTCCTCTTCTAATCGGGCATATTTCCGGCTGATAATTTCTCAAAATGATGTTCTCTTATATATTAGTCAAATATATATTAGATTGCCCACAAGTCCTTATAGATAAAAAAAAAGAGATATGCACAATCCAAAAACGAGCTCACAGTACTCTCACCTCCACTCCTTGTATCGTCAGCATAAATCTTTTTAGTAAGGACTCTTCTCCTATTCCAATAACCGCCACCAGGGTCTCCTCCGTCCTAATATATATGATAACTGTAAGGATGTTCCGCATCCAGATCTATACATCTCCGTGATATTCCAAAACTCACAGAAGAGGGGAGGGGGGAGAGGAAAGAAACCTAATTTTATTAAATATAGTAGATTGGACTCTTACATCAGTAACGGGATTTAAAAGCAGAAAAAATGTGTAACAATGTGGCGTTTTCTCGCCGTTCTCACGTCACTTCCGGTATTTGATCTACATCCAGTTCCGGCCACTCCCTATGCGTTACGTCATCCACATGACTTCATCAGGGGAGAAGAGTCCTTACTAAAAAAGATTTATGCTGATGATACAAGGAGTGGAGGTGAGAGTTCTGTGAGATCATTTTTGGATTGTGCATATCTCTTCTCTTATCTATTAGGACTTGTGGGCAATCTAGTATATATTTGACTAATATATAATCATTTTGAGAAATTATCAGCCGGAAATATGCCCGATTAGAAGAGGAAATAATAGATTGTTACATAGACTTCTTTAATATCTCATTATATTCTGGGTGTCTTGGAATACTTCCTAATCTTTGTATCATCATTATTATTATTTTTATCACATATGTTTGGATGTTAGGTCATTCATTATTAATTAGGTGCGTTTACACTGTTGCGCGAGATCATTATTGGATTTGCTCAAGAGCTGAAATTCCTCGTAGTACATCACTACATTCGTGTTTGTGGCACGACAATTTGTGTAACGTTCGCATGCAAGACAAGATCCTGGCATCTGCCCTTTTGACAAAAATCAGGCGCTCAGTTGTCCAACAATCGTATCATGTGTACGAGGCTTTAATGCGGTAATGGCATTTGGAATCTATTGCTGTAAACCTACATCACACGTTCAAAAGAGCTGTCCATGCAAGTGAAACAGGCCATTGTAAGGCTTCAAAAACATTTAGGAGTGGCCAAATCAACAGTTTGGTACATTCTGAGGAAAGAAGAACGCACTGGTGAGTGCAGCAACATAAAAAGGCCTGGACGTCCATGGAACACAACAGTGGTGGATGATCGCAGGATCTTCTCTATGGTTAAAAAAAAAAAAATCACAATATCCAGACAAGTGAAGGACACTCTCCAGGAGGTGGGCGTATCATTGTAGATTTTGACAATCAAAAGAAGACTTCACGAGAGCAAGTACAGAGGGTTAACCACAAGGTACAAACCATTCATAAGCCTGAAGAATAGAAAAGGCAGATTAGAAAAAAAAACAGACCAGTTCTGGAAAAGCATTCTTTGGACGGATGAAACTAAGTTTAATCTGTACCAGAATGACGGGAAGAAAAAAGTGTGGCGAAGGCTTGAAATAGCTCATGATCCAAAGCACACAACGTCATCTGTTAAACATGGTAGAGGCAGTGTGATGGCATGGGCATGCATGGCTTCCAGTGGCACAGGGTCATTGGTGTTTATTGATACGACAGAAGCAGCCGGATGAATTCTGCAATGTTTAGAGATACACTGTCAGCCCAGATTCAGCCAAATGTAGCAAAGTTGATTGGACAGCGCTTCACAGTACAGATGGACAATGATCCAAAACACACTGCAAAAGCAACCCAGGAGCTTATGAAAGAAAAGAAGTGGAATATTCTGCAATGCCTGAGTCAATCACCTGATCTCTACCCAATTGAGCATACATTTCACTTGCTGAAGGCAAAACTAAAGGCAGAAAGACCCACAAAGAACAACTGAAGACAGCTGCAGTTAGAGCCTGGCAAATTATCAGAAAGGAGGAAACCCAGTCTTTGGTAATGTCCATGGGTTCCAGACTTCAGGCAGTCATTGCCAGTAAAGGATTCTCAACATAATAGTAAAAATGAACATTTTATTTGTCCAATTAGTTGAGCCCCTGAAAATATGGGGGGGTTGTGTATAAAAATGGTTGCAGTTCCTAAAATTTGTACTTCATATTTATGTTCAACCCCTTGAATTAAAGCTGAAAGTCTACACTTCAAATTCATTTGGATTATTTCATTTAATTTTATTCTGGTGGCATACAGAGCCAAAAGTATGAAAATTGTGCCTGTGTCCAAATATATATGGACCTAACTGTGTATGGCCCACTTCTCTTTTTCTTTTCTACCTTGCTGACAGTGTTGTTACATTTTTGGTCTCTGTGTGGCACAGACTTTATGCAAGAGTGCCTGTAGCTGAAGGGTTATTTACTGCATGTCTGTTCTTCACTTCTACCACAGCTAACAGTGAGTGAGCCCTTGGGTCTCCCTTTTTGCATGATGGAGTTAAAGGTCTCATTTCTACTATTTCAGCTGACCGGTCAGGCAGTGGATATTTTTGCAATCCTTGGAGAACCCAAGTTAGACAATGAAAGCACTTGTCCTCCCGATGGAGTCCCTGCCTTTCTGACTTCATTCAGTATCCCTAATTCCCTTTGCTTGAGTAAGGTAAATTTTTCTGCCTCCATGGTGGACATTATGGGCAAGTTCACTGCCCTGTGGGAAGCATCAGGTCAAAGGGAGCGACAAATAACACCCCCACCCCCATCAGCCTCTCCTCTTAGGTCAGTTTCTGCTTTGAGTCTGGCAGACACTCTTCTTCAGGAAGAGAGGGAAGACTCCGGGGTTGAGGATGAGGGGAAGGAACGTACCTCTGTTGGAGGACTCCACTATCTCCCCCAAGTTCATAGACGGCTCAGAGACATTATTTCTGTCCACATGGTACAGTCCTGCTTGCAGCTAGAGCTTCCAGCATTCTCCCGGTCATATCAACAGTATAGGATCTTAGAACTCTCCTCTACATCCAAAGGCTTTTCCATTGTGCTCCATTGTTGAGGAAGCCCTTTACTGTAACAGGCCACACACTGAAAAGGTTTACATCTCTTCCAAAACATTTTTAATACTTCCTGTAGGAAGGATTTCACAAAAAGTGGTGGTCCGCTCTGTGGCCTGCCACTCTGTCTGCCTTAACAAGTCCCTAATACTACACAGGTGGAGTCTTTCTTTATGCCTTTCTTTGCATTATTGGTCCTGCTATCGAGTACATGGAAATCTGCAAGATCCTTGTGTTGTCTAGACATATGACCCACATCCCAGGCTCCATTCTCACTGACCCACCAGTCCTCCAAGGCCTGGCGTTTTTTCCCTCTGCCTTGCAATAGAGCTTAGTCTGGTTCATGCCCTTCAACAGATGTCCAGGGTAAGTCTCTTGTTTTTTCAGATGCAGAAAATTTTGTGGCTTAAGTAATGGTTGGCAGAACTGTTGTGTTAGAAATGCATACTCTTTGCCAGGGAATGCATCTTTGGTGCCCATCTGATCTCCTTCATCAAGGAGGTCATTGAAAGTAAGAGCATGCTGGGGGTGTGGCCGACCAGAGCTGAAGATGGATGCCTGAACTCACAGCTCGTCAGCCAGGGGATACCATAGGACACAGGCCGCACTCTCGACTCGACTCAATCCAGAGCCATCCTTGCTCCAATGACACTGGTGACCCTGTACAACATGTCCAGAATGAGATTCACCGACTACAAACCTCAGAAACTGACTGAGTTTTATTTCAAGCTGGTGGAACAGGTCAGTGAATTCAAAGATGGCGCCCGCCCGCGCCGCGGGAATCATACACGGACCTCCCGGATGAATCCCCTCAGGACTCACCTAACTCAGGTACCCCTGCATTGCCCTCTCACCCCCCGAAGGGTGACCCCCTCCCCAGCAGCCCCGCAAAGGCTACAATGCGGCTAAATACGCCACCGCAGCGGCTGCTGCAGGCACAAATCGAGGCCCAGGCTTTCAATCCCCCTCCTCTCCAACCAGGCCTTACATTCATCCATGGCATCCTTCCCCACCTCAGGCCAACCAGTCATTCACACCACCCTGAAGGGCATGTTATTATCACTGCAGACCTCCCTAATGACTGATCTCTCCTCACTATTTACAAAAATCTTCTCAAACATCCACTCACTAGATAATAGAATGACCTCTTGTCAGGTCACCTGGATCCAGGTGACAGATGCACACTGTTGGGATCAGGAGTGCACCGCAAGGTAGTGGACCCTACGGCTGACTGCTGTGGATTGAACCCTGGGAGGTTCAGGAAGCAGGTCTACTGGATCACTGACAAGATCCCACTGGGAGCTAGAGCATAGATTCCCCAGGGCGCGGAGCCTAAGAGCCAGCAGGTGTTCACCAGAGCCTTTAATGGTAACGATGGACTACACTGCAGTCTGGCTCCAGGTCGCGGCCCCCAGGGTCTCACAGCTCATGCTCACGGTAGACTACAGAAGAAGAGGAAGCAGGCAGCAGGGAAAGTAAGGGACAAGCCAAGGTCGGGGCCACAAGCAGACAAGGACAACAGAGTACACGCTAAGGTTCAGGGTCACAGGCAAACAGGGATGGTCGGGAACACGCCAAAGGTCAGGGTCACGAGCAGACAGGAATAGTTAAGAACAGGCCAAAGTCGGTAATAGGAATCAGATGTAGAAAACACAGCAAGTACACACAGAGGCTAACACACAATGGTTGATCAGCACTGCTGGCTTGCAGTGCACAGGTTAATATAGGGTTCCCTGATGGGGCCTGGGGTGGGGCCATGCTTAGAGGAGAGGTTACAAAAGCAGTCAGGTGAGGGTCAGCTGGTCTCTAGAGATGAACACATGGAGACAGGTATGCTGATCGACAAACTCTATTGCATAACCATGACAGTATCCCCCCTCTTAAGACCTCCCCCGCCTGTGCCCATGGCTTAAAGGGAAACTCCAGATGGAACCTCCTCAATAGACGAGGAGCAAAGACCTCAGATGCAGTGATCCAAGACCTCTCCTCAGGACCAAACCCTTTCCAATGTACGAGGTACTGAAGAATGCCTTTACGGAGCCGGGAATCCAAGGAAGACCTAATATGATAGGGGACGAAGCCTTAGGTAAGACAAGGAAGGATATCCACTCCTGGTGGAGTGTCCCTATCGACATCCTAACAGGGAGGGTCTGGAAGCGGATAGGGCCCCCTGGGAGAACAGTGCCATCAATCGCCTAGTCCACCAATGGCGTTGTAAGGGGCAAAAGGGTAAGTCTCATGGAAGACGCAGTTTCCCAGTCCATGAAATTGCCAGCGGCTTCGGAATCCAGATGTGCCGAGACTGAACGAGAGGAAGCGCCGACATGAAGGAACACAGAAAGAAGAAGACGAGAAGGTGAAGATGATACTTCAGGGTCTAATACTCCACCTTCCAGATGTATTAGCCCTGATCGTTTTTCTGGACGAAGAGAACAAGTATCACGTAAATGACCTTTGACGCCACAGTAGAGGCACAGGCCCAGAGTTCTGCGCCTAGTGCGTTCTTCGGGAGATAACTTGGTCCGGCCCAGCTGCATAGGTTCCTCAGCAGGCAGGAGGTGCTCCTCGGAATGAAGAGAAGGGACACGGAGCTCAGGCTGCCTAAAGAATGGGGAGTGCTGGCGTCTTTTTTCCAGGGCCCTCTCCTGCAAGCGAATATCGATCTGGTTACACAAGGTGATGACACAATCCAGATCAGCAGGGAGAGGTCTTCCTGCCAATTCATCCTTCACTTTATCAGAGAGGCCATGAAAAAAGGTTGCAACTAGGACCTCATTATTCCAACTCAGCTCAGCAGTCAAAGTACGAAAATGAAGAGCATACTGTCCCACAGAAGCGGACTCTTGACGGAGACGTAAAAGGGCGCTGGCCGCTGAGGAGACACGACCCGGTTCCTCGAAGATATTCTGAAAAAGTTTCAAGAAATCAGACAGGCTAGAAACCACTGGATCATTTAGATCCCACAGAGGCACATCAGGCTAACGCCTCGCCAGACAGGAGGGATATAATATAGGCTACCTTTGCCCGATCGGACAGGAAGTTTTGGGGCTGAAGCTCAAAATGAATTGTGCACTGGCTAAGGAACCCCCTGCAGGCCTTGGAGTCCCCAGAGAAACGGGCCGGAGCTGGCAGATGTAATGAATGTGTGGCTGTGACTGGTGCGATAGGTGCAGCAGCAGATAGCGGTTGAGGTTGTTGAACCGGGGATCCTAATGAGGCCTGAACCTGTTCAAAACGGGATGCCAAATCCTGAAGGAATCGCATCACCTGGGTCTGATGCGATTCCTGGGTCTCAAGTCTGCGAACTAAGCCCTGCAACGGATCATCTGCGGGTAGCGGCACATCAGCCGGGTCCATGGCTGATCAAACTGTCAGGTCACCTGTATCCAGGTGACAGATGCACACCATTGGGATCAGGAGTGCACCGCAAGGTAGTGGACCCTACGGCTGACTGCTGCGGATTGAACCCTGGGAGGTTCAGGAAGCAGGTCTACTGGATCACTGACAAGATTCCACTGGGAGCTAGAGCATAGATTCCCCAGGGCGCGGAGTCTAAGAGCCAGCAGGTGTTCACCAGAGCCTTTAATGGTAAGGATGGACTACGCTGCAGTCTGGCTCCAGGTCGCGGCCCCCAGGGTCTCACAGCTCATGCTCACGGTAGACTACAGGGGAAGAGGAAGGAGGCAGCAGGGAAAGTAAGGGACAAGCCAAGGTCGGGGCCACAAGCAGACAAGGACAACAGAGTACACGCCAAGGTTCAGGGTCACAGGCAAACAGGGATGGTCGGGAACACGCCAAAGGTCAGGGTCACGAGCAGACAGGAATAGTTAAGAACAGGCCAAAGTCGGTAATAGGAATCAGATGTAGGAAACACAGCAAGTACACACAGAGGCTAACACACAATGGTTGATCAGCACTGCTGGCTTGCAGTGCACAGGTTAATATAGGGTTCCCTGATAGGGCCTGGGGTGGGGCCATGCTTAGAGGAGAGGTTACAAAAGCAGTCAGGTGAGGGTCAGCTGGTCTCTAGAGATGAACACATGGAGACAGGTATGCTGATCGACAAACTATTGCATAACCATGACACCTGTATTGAGTAAGGAATGAATGAGTGCACTTCCACAGTAAATGAAGTCGTTTATGACGATGTGAGAGAGGAACAAGCATGGATGCGCGCCAAGCTGGCCGATTTAGAAGACAGGTCCCGCAGGAACAATGTTAAGCTGAGAGGTATTCCTGAAACCATATTACCTGCGGACCTACCACGCAACGCAAAAGAGATGATGCATATCGTTATCCCAGAACCCAGTTCCCAGAGATGTGCTGATGAGAGTCCACTTCTTTCATATCAAAGAAAAACTTTTGATGGGGATCAAAACTAAAACACCCTTGCCCGTTTTCTACACGGGGATCCAATTCTTTCCAGACCTCTCCAAGCACACGCTCCAACTAAGGCGCCAGTTGAACCCAGTCACCAAAGGTCTTCAAAACCATAAAATACAATATAAATGGCGTCACCCAGCAACTCTCCTACTCATGAGAAATGGTCAATCCCACACCATAAGTGATCTTGATAAAGAGCTACGTCTCCACACTTGGGGAATCATACAGGAACCTCTCAAGACAACTCCACCACACAGAGGAACACCCACACCCTGCAGAAATCTGGACCAAAACCGCAACTAAATAGCTCCCACTATCATCACCAAGATGGGCCAAAAAACACCATCACAGCTCCCCTGAGTCCTGACGAATTGAATCTTTTTTCTCAGCTCCCCTCGTTACTGTTATTACCCTCAGCTAGACGTTGGATCGGTGCATTGCACCACCTATACAAACCTTTTTACAGCTACCCAGAGTTTTATTCACTAACGGTCTGCTACTCAATTTTTCCACTGTTTTGTGTGATTAACATATTGCTCTATTTGCAGCTCCATTAACAGTCTTCCTGACTGGCCCTCGGACTTCTGCTGATCTCTTATACCGTCTCCTACCCAGGTACCTTCAAATCCTGAACCACAGCGACTAACTGTAAGTGTTACTACATCCAACTCACCAATCCTACACCCACAAGATGCCGCTCACTATACTATCACTAAATACCAACAGCCTAAATCACCCGGCTAAAAGACACTGACTATGGAGAACCGCCAAGGCTCTCCAGGGTGATATTCTATGTGTTCAAGAGACTCACCTGTTGCCAACAGACTCTTCCCTATGCAACAACCACCAGTTTCCACACATCTTCCACACCTTCCACTCTACTAAATCTAAAGGGGTCATGATTGCAATCAGAAACACTGTGGACTTTCAATCATCTACTGTACTACTGGACCCTGAAGGTCGCTGTATCATTTTAATATGTACCATCAACCGAGTATCATATACTTTTATTAATGTCTATGCCCCGAACTCCCATCAAATGAAATTTCTTCACAAAGTGCTATGCATTGCCAAACCCATCCAGAAAGGACAACTAGTAATTTGTGGAGACTTTAACCTGATCCCCGACATCGTCATGGATACCACATCAGCTGCGAAAAGGCGAGGCTCGCCATTCAAAAAATGTATCTTTACACACGATCTATTGGACGTCTGGCGTTGTCATCATGGATCTGAGAGGGGACTTCACCTATTACTCATCCAGGTACAATTCATACTCGAGAATTGATTTGTTCTTAACAGACAAATAGCTGACAAAAAAACTTGTACGTCTGTGATCTACACCACAACATGGTCAGGTCACGCCCCAATCTCAATTACAAATGAAGACTCCAACCTACAGCGTAACACGTTTCTCTGGCGTGCAAACAACTATATACTTCAGCACGACAAATATGCACAAGAGATCTCTGATCAAATTACAGAATTGTTCTCACTAAACAAGGGCTCAGTGTCTGATCCTAGAGTGGTGTGGAGCGCACATAAAGCTTTTATGAGAGAAATGTTGATAAAATTAAGCTCTTTCCACAAAAAGAAGAGGACGCATCGTTTAGATGAGCTAACGTCTCAGATAGCGACCCTAGAACTACAACATAAAGCAAACCCTCAGGCCCTACAGACAAATCAACTTCTGTCCCTTAGACAAGAACTAAAAACACTGCTCCTTCACACCTTTGAATTTCTCCAACGTAAGCTGAAAGCCACTCCATACTCCACCTCTAACAAGGCAGGGAAAAGACTAGCACAATGCCTCAAAGGCAAACGATCCAAAACCAAAATACACTAACTTCATCACCCCCATACAAAACTCCCTCAGACGAACCCACAAGACATAGCCAAGGCATTTAGGGACTACTAGAGTGACCTATACAATCTCAAACAGGACCCCCAAACCCACAACCCTCCCAGGATGAAATTAACCAATTTCTCCAAAATATCCCCCTGCCAACTTTTACTGCAAATCAAATAGAGACGCTCAACGCCATGTTCACAGAACAGGATATTAAAGCAACGATTGACGCACTCCCCAACGGGAAAGCACCAGGACCTGATGGCCTGACGGGAAAATACTATAAAAAAAATTCCGCACACCTAATCCCACATCTCACAGAAGTCTTCAACAACGCTGCCTCCTCTTCTCAATTTCCAAATGAATACCTAAATGCACTGATAACGATACGGAAGTCAGGGAAGGAGTCGAACATCTCCCAAAATTTCCACCCAATATCCCTACTTAACCTTGATCTAAAAATTTATGCTAAAACTATAGCAGTGAGATTACTAGATGTTATGCCCACCCTCATACACAGGGATCAAACGGGGTTCACTAAGGGTAGACGGGCACCAGAAGCCACCAGAAGAATGATTAACCTAATACACCATGCGGAATCTCTGGATGCAGAGAAGGCGTTCGATAAGAGTGCCTTGGTCATACCTCAACACGGCTCTCCAGAAATTCGGCTTTAGGGACCACATTTTTAGAGCCATGATGTATTCTACCCCTTCGGCCCAAGTGTTCACGGAAGGCATGATTTCCCGACCATTCCCCATCACAAATGGCACGCGTCAAGGCTGCCCACTATTATTTTGAATTTGCTCATGGAGCCTCTGGCGGGAACACATCCGCTCCAACCCCGCTATCTCAGGCCTACAGATACTGTAGGTAACTCTTCTCACAAAATTAGCCTCTTCACGGACAATGTCATACTATTTTAACTTCCTCCCTGTTAGAAGTACAAAACATATTAAACTTGTTCAGCAAGATTTTGTATTTTGAAGTTAACATGACCAAATCATTCATACTTGACAAAAAGCTGGACACCACAACAAAAAACCTAGTTCAACTACAACACTCCTTCGCATGGGCAGATAAAGACATCTCTTACCTAGGAATTCAACTGCCAAGATCAGTTAAAAATCTATACTCCTCTAACATCTTACCACTCCTTCATAAAATCCAAACAGACTCACATCAAATAGCGAAACATGAACTCTCCTGGTCAGGGAGGCTAACAGCCTTCAAAATGACATGTCTCCCTCAAATATTGTATTTCTTTTGAACTCTTCCCATCCCCATACCCTCCTCATTCTTCAGATCCCTCCAAACAATCTTCAACAAGTTTCTCTGGAAAAGTAAAAGACCCAGATGTGCCCACCCAAAATTGATTAAACACAAATTGATGGGGGCACGAGATCCGTAGCCTTTGAGAACTACTATTTAGCATACATACTAGCTCAACTACCTGGTTGGTTCCAACCCCTCCCAAATTCTCTCTGGGGCCATATAGAGAATCTCACTCATACGTCCTAATCTAAAAAACTGGTTACTGAGTACCCCTCTAGGCTCAACCATTCCACCCTCCATCTCCCCAACCTTGAAGGCTTCAGTCCATGCATGGAAAAAAATGACTACCCTCTCTGATTACATCCCCTCCACGCCGCTGTACCATATTCCTTAGGAGTCCCTCCACTACTTAACTCAAGATCTAATGCTATCACTATGGACCCTCAAAGGGATTCATTCCCTACAAAACCTACTACAAGGCAATCAACTGAAATCTTTTTCCCAACTACAAGCAGAATATGACTTACCCTACTCAGAACACTTCATGTTCTTGCGCATCAACCACTGCCTAGGTAAATTACCCCTTCCCCTCTACAACATCCACCCAAAGACTTGGGACTATCTAACGAACCCTGCCTCCAAAACCAAAGGCATTTCTTATTTCTACAACCTCCTCCATCAAAAGTATACCTTCATCAAGATGACCCCACATCACCAATGGGAATCTGATCTAGCACACACCTACACTGACACACAATGGCACTATACATTCAAGACCATCTAAAAAGCCACAAAATGCTCCTCACTCTGGGAACTTACACAGAAAACCTCTCTACGGTGGTATATGACACCAGCTTATCTGGCATCCTTCAGCCCCCAAACCCCCAATACATGTTGGAAATGTAAATCCGCCAAAGGAGACATGCTCCATATTTTTTGGACTTGTCCCGGCATCCAGAGATACTGGGGAGACATCTTTAAACTTATTTCAACCATAACCAACCACACAATTCCCCCCTCGCCTGAACTTGCACTACTAAATCTAACCATAGAAAACATCCCTCACCCCCTCAATCATATAACAACACACATACTTTTGGCCTCCAGACTCAACATAAGACAATGAAAGTTTGACAAAATCCCAACCATCACACAAACTTTTGACCTGGTAGCCTTACACTTCAGCTATGAGACAATGACGACCGCCAGCAATGGTCAGGCCAAAAAATCTCGCGCAGCATGCCAACCCTGGGCAGACTGGTCTAATGCTGCAACTGTCACCTAACACTTCTACCTCACCGGTACGTCTTTCTTGACCGAGCAATATGTACGATCACACCTAATTTATTTGTTTAAGCAAGTATATAGAACTATACATACAAGCTGTAAGGAACTTTATCTAGGCTAAGCATATACACATTGGGTCCTCTCGCCTTTTGTGGCACAAAAATGCTCCCAATTGAGGTGCTACAACAGGGGAAGGGATCGTTTATTCCTTCTTCTACCTTTGACTTACATGCAATCTGTTTGTTAGTTGTTAACGAGTTCCTACGTCATTGCACGACGTACAATACCTAAACTGTAAGTCTCTCTGTCTTCTATATAGAGGAAGAATTCTTCATGTCCCTCTATGTCTTCTGTCTCTAAGCCACTCCATTTAGCTGCAAGCCCTGGATTTCCAAGCCACTGACCAGTACCAAGTCCTGTGCGGCCACCTGGATTCGGGACATGTTCGGGATGTCCAATGTCAGCTTTTTTCTGCATTTCATGGTAGATAAGCATCCCTTCCGGCTAGACACTATGCCAAGGGAAATGCCTTGGTCCTCCTTTGCTCCTAGTGTTAACATTGAGGGCTATCTGGATGATCTTACAGCTTCTCACTGCAAACATGCAAAGGACAGTGCAGAAACTGCAGAGATTTGACTGAATCATTGCAAAAGCTTGTGTTGGATCTGACCCCATATCTGGAATACTTGTGTCTGAGTTTCTACATGACCCGGGCTAGGGTATTTCTTCCTCTGGAAAAGATCCTACCTGGGCATGCTTACTACCCCAGACTGACGTCCACAAATCAAGGCATTTTAAATATTTGCAAGACACCTCCAAAAGCCAGCCCTCTGCTTACAGCACCCTGATGTTGATTAGGAAGGAAGGAGGAGCCAGGAGAGGCATAATATAACCAAATTAACTTCCGTTTTAAATGTAAAAGTCTGTGTTTACCTCCTGTACACATGCCCATGGTGTTTATAATGCAGATACACTAGCCAGGTGAGTGCTTCTCATATTGATTTCTCTTGTATACTACAGGTTTAATCTTGGATACTCCTCCATTAGTTAGAAACCCCATCAAGTCTAGCTTTTTAATTTTATTTATTACAGGTACTTGTATAGCGTTGTCAATTCACGCAGCATTTTGTGGCACAAAAATGCTCCCAATTGGGGTGCTACTTACATGCAATCTGTTAGTTGTTAATGAGTTCCTGCTGTCTTAATATTTGTTCAACAACGTCATTGCACGACGTACAATACCTAAATTGTACTCTGTACTTACCTGTGAAAAATTCAATAAAAACATTTGAAAGAGGAAAGTAAGAGTATGCTAATGTCCAAGAAAAAAGCTCTGGTACATCAGGGTAAGTCTCTCTGTCTTCTATATAGAGGAAGAATTCCTCGCGTCCCTCTACGTCTTCTGTCTCTAAGCCAAATGCCACTCCATTTAGCTGCAAGCCCTAGATTTCCAAGCCACTGACCAGAACCAAGTCCTGTGCTGCCACCGGGATTCGGGACATGTTCGGGATGTCCAATGTCAGCTTTTTTCTGCATTTCATGGTAGGTAAGCATCCCTTCCAGCTAGACACTATGCCAAGGGAAAAGCGCCCGTCTTGGTCCTCCTTTGCTCCCAGAGTGTTAACATTGAGATCCTACCTGGGCATGCTTACTACCCCAGACTGACGTCCACAAATCAAGGCATTTTAAATATTTGCAAGACACCTCCAAAAGCCAGCCCTCTGCTTACAGCACCCTGATGTTGATTAGGAAGGAGGCAGGAGCCAGGAGAGGCATAATATAACCAAATTAACTTCCGTTTTAAATGTAAAAGTCTGTGTTTACCTCCTGTACACATGCCCGTGGTGTTTATAATGCAGATACACTAGCCAATTGAGTGCTTCTCATATTGATTTCTCTTGTACACTACAGGTTTAATCTTGGATACTCCTCCATTAGTTAGAAACCTCATCAAGTCTAGCTTTTTAATTTTATTTATTAAGGGTACTTGTATAGCGCCGTCAATTTACGCAGCATTTTACACAATATATATACAGTGGGGACAGAAAGTATTCAGACCCCCTTAAATTTTTCACTCTTTGTTATATTGCAGCCATTTGCTAAAATTGTTTTTCCTCATTAATGTACACACAGCACCCCATATTGACAGAAAAACACAGAATTGTTGACATTTTTGCAAATTTATTAAAAAAGAAAAACGGAAATATCACATGGTCCTAAGTATTCAGACCCTTTGCTGGATATTTAGTAGAAGCACTCTTTTGATCTAATACAGCCATGAGTCTTTTTGGGAAAGATGCAACAAGTTTTTCACACCTGGATTTGGGGATCCTCTGCCATTCCTCCTTGCAGATCCTCTCCAGTTCTGTCAGGTTGGATGGTAAACGTTGGTGGACAGCCATTTTTAGGTCTCTCCAGACATGCTCAATTGGGTTTAAGTCAAGGCTCTGGCTGGGCCATTCAAGAACAGTCACGGAGTTATTGTGAAGCCACTCCTTCATTATTTTAGCTGTGTGCTTAGGGTCATTGTCTTGTTGGAAGGTAAACCTTCGGCCCAGTCTGAGGTCCTGAGCACTCTGGAGAAGGCTTTTGTCCAGGATATCCCTGTACTTGGCCGCATTCATCTTTCTCTTGATTGCAACCAGTCGTCCTGTCCCTGCAGCTGAAAAACACCCCCACAGCATGATGCTGCCACCACCATGCTTCACTGTTGGGACTGTATTGGACAGGTGATGAGCAGTGCCTGGTTTTCTCCACACATACCGCTTAGAATTAAGGCCAAAAAGTTCTATCTTGGTCTCATCAGACCAAAGAATCTTATTTCTCACCATCTTGGAGTCCTTCAGGTGTTTTTTAGCAAACTCCATGCAGGCTTTCATGTGTCTTGCACTGACGAGAGGCTTCTGTCGGGCCACTCTGCCATATAGCCTCGACTGGTGGAGGGCTGCAGTGATGGTTGACTTTCTACAACTTTCTCCCGACTGCATCTCTGGAGCTCAGCCACAGTGATCTTTGGGTTCTTCTTTACCTCTCTCACCAAGGCTCTTCTCCCCCGATAGCTCAGTTTGGCCGGACGGCCAGCTCTAGGAAGGGTTCTGGTCGTCCCAAACATCTTCCATTTAAGGATTATGGAGGCCAGTCAGTAGAGAAGGGCCTCCTTACATTAGTGGTCAGTGGAAAAAGTCCCACCCCCCCCTTACATTGGTGGTCAGTAAAGAATTGCACCCTTCAATTAACCATTATTTGTAGATGGACCCCTTAAATTGGTATTCGGAGGTAAAAGGACCTCCTTACATTGCAGCCCAGTGGAGAAATGCCCTCATGCATTGTACATTTGATCAGTTAAGTACTGTCCACTTCCAATGGTGGTCAGTGGAAAGTGCCCCTTTCATCAGTGGTCAGTGGGAGAAGGACCATCTACATGGATGGCCCTTGAAAGAAGGCCATGCTTACATTTTCATCTGTGTAAAGAACTCCCTGTCGCATCGGTGGTCATTGGAAGTAATGCCCCATTACAGGTCATTGGCTAAGCCCAGGTTATTTAAAACAGGAAGATTGAGAGATTATTTGGGTTAGAATTTATTAGTCACATGAAAGTTTAGACCGAGGTTTAGGTTCACAGTCAGGGGTAGGGTTAAAGGTTGACTCCACTTTTGTTTAAAAATAATATAATATATACAGTACAATTCCAACAAAAGCCATTTTGTTATTTAATTTTATTAAAAATTACCTTCTTAAAAGGGGTAGTAAACATCCGTTTAAAAAAACAAAAAAAAAAACAAACATGTCATACTTACCCGCAGTTTGTTTTGCACAGAGTGGCCCCGATCCTCGAATTCTGGGTCCCCCCGGAGGTGCTGGTAGCTCCTCCCCGCTTCGAGTGTCCACGTTACAGAAGGCTCTCCTAAGGTGGACACCCGTGCGGGCATGCTCCCATTTCCTGCATCTGTGTTCATTCACACAGAATACAGGACTCGGCCCGCGTCATTGGATTTGATTGGGAGCAGCGGGAGCCAATGGCTGGACATGAAACACTGTAGCTAGTTGCCATGTTGTTTGGAACCTTAGGGCAGCCATGACAGCTTGGCTAAATTCAAAGAAAAGGTTATCTCAACAGAGAAAGCAGAACCAGGCTAGGTCAGTAAAAACAGCTCATGTTGGCCTGGCAGGATGTTCAGGCCTGTCGTAAAACTGTCACCCTCTCTCTTCAGAGAACCAGCATACATCAGTCGTAAATACCTGAATGCACATAAAGCTTAAAACAGTGGAATAAGTATGAAATTTCAGCATGTTTCATAACTTCCAAAGTAATAGCACAGCCATAATGTGGACATATTTAGTTTCCAGGGGACTCATAACCTGGAGTGAAGCAAGGCTTGCGAATTATAGATAAGAGATGTAGATGTGGGGAGAGTAGAACTCCCAAATGCCTGAGAGTATGCCAAAGCTAATGAATGTTGGGCAATAGGTTCTGGAAGAGATTTCCTGTCCTATGGATGTTACCATAGTAGGTTATGGATGTACAGGGGAGGACAATCAGTAGCTTCCAACTTAAAGGGGAGTTCCACCCAAAAGTGGAACTTCTGCTCATTTGTCTCCTCTCCCCCTCTGGTGCCACAATTGGCACCTCTGACAGGTATCCTGTTCCCACTTCTGGGACTCTGGGCCGCAGGTGACATCACGGGGCTCCCTCCTCCTCTCCCTGTCGCCGGTCCAGTAGGAGAGAGGAGCAGGGCCTCGCACATGCGCAGTAGGGTTCCCGGCGTGAAGCCGTAAGGCTACCCTTACCCACAATGGCGGCGGCAGCACCCGACAGCGGATGGAAACATCCGCTGCGGTGCCGACATCGCTGGACTCCAGGACAGGTAAGTGTCCTATTGTTAAAAGCCAGCAGCTGCAGTGCGTGTGCACTGCTGTGTCACACATTTCACAGAGCCTGCCTTCTGAACCACATGGGTGCTGAGAGGAGACGTTTCAGGAGGCGGAGTCAGTATAGGAATCACTGTTTGCAGGCAGCAAGGTACCATGGAATATGTAGTCCTTAGAAATTGAATGTAAACAGCAGAGGAGAAGCTGCAAAACACGCAAGGAATACAAAAAGTTGTGAAAAGAGATGGCAAGCAGACAGGCAACACTCACAACATGAAACAAGATTTTTCAAGTAGACCATTATTGGAATGACAAATATACATATTGTTTGAATTGCCGTCACAATGCTGAGGTTATAAAACAAAAGTGTAGGCCGTGACCGTAGATCTCCTTTAAACCAAATCTATGGTTAAAATGTAAAATCATATATTCATTTCCACCTTGAATTTCAATTATTTCTAGCTACTCTGAATGATCATTAAGTTTTGTAAGTCCACTTTGTGAAGATCCCCATACATTTACTTCTTTAACCACTTGCTTACTGGGCACTTAAACCCCCCTCCTGTCCAGACCAATTTTCAGCTTTCAGCTCTGATGCACTTTGAATGACAGTTGCGCATTCATACAACACCCAAATAAAATTGTTATCCTTTTTTCCCACAAATAGAGCTTTCTTTTGGTTGTATTTAATCACCTCTGCAGTTTTTATTTTTTGTTAAAAATTGTAAAAAGCGAATTTTTAAAAAAAAGTTTATAATTTTTTATATTTTGTTATAAAATTTTGCAAACAGGTAATTTTCTCCTTCATTGATGTACGCTGATGAGGCGGCACTGGTGTGCCCTGAGAGGTGACACTGAGAGGTGTCACTGAAGGGCATTGATAGGTGGCACTGGTGGGCACTGAGAAGTGGCACTAATAGGTGGCACTGATAGGTGGCAGTGATGGGCACTGATGGGTGGCAGTGATGGGCACTGATGGGTGGCAATAATGGGCACTGATCGGCACTGGTAGGTTACACTGATAGGCAGCACTTCTAGGTGGCACTGATGAGGCACTGATTGGCACCACTGGTGGGCATTGACAGGTGGCACTTGTGGGTATTGATAGGTGGCACTCATGGGCATTGATAGGTGGCACCTGTGGGCACTGGCAGGTGGCAATGGTAGGTGGTACTGGCACAGATGAAGCAGAATTGCTTCTTCCTCTTCGGGACCAATGTCCCTTGCACATAAGCCAGTGATCGACTTTTTTTTTCTCCTCACGCTGTCAGCGTGAGGAGAAAAAGAAATCGATTACCGAGATTTTGTTTACATCATGTGATCAGCTGTCATTGGCTGACAGCTGATCACGTGGTAAGAGGCCGGGATCAGCCCCTTACTCGGATCTGTGATCACTCGAGTCTCAGTGAATTATGTGATAGCAGGGCACGTGCAGGGAGCGTGCAAAGGGGAGGACATCTATTGACGACCTCCCAGAAATTCAGGTCCGCGCTGTGGCCGTCATTTGGCTTAGCGCGGATGCCAAGTGGTTAAATTCTGTGATAGTATTCATTATGCTCTTTTGATCATCATTGCTGTCACATAATTCATAGAGCCTGCCTTCTAAACTACAGAAGTGCTAAGAGGAGAAGTTTTAAGTTTCAAGCAAGCTTACAGTGCCTTGAAAAAGTAATCATACCCCTTGAATTTTATTGGAAATTTATGTGATAGACCAACACAAAGTGGAACATAATTGTGAAGTGGAAGGAAAATGATAAATGGTTTTCAATTTTTTTTACAAATAAATATCTGAAAAGTGTGACGCGCATTTGTATTCAGCCCCCTTTACACTGATACCACTAAATAAAATTTAGTATAACCAATTGCCTTCAGAAGTCCCCTAATTAGTAAATAGAGTCCACCTGCATGTAATTTAAAGGGTAACTAAAGGTTTGGGGTTTTTTTTGTTTTTGTTTTTCAAAAACAAACATGTCATACTTGCCTCCTCTGTGCAGTTGGTATTGCACAGAGTGGCCCCGATGCTCTTCTTCTGGGGTCCCTCAGCGGCGCTCCTGGCTTCTCCTCTTCTTGAGTGCCCCGTGGAGAGCTGCTCTCCCTCGGGGAACTCGTGCAGGGCACGCTCCTGTGTCCTGCTGCTGCGTCTATTGATAGACACAGGACTCGGCCCTGCCTCCCGACTCCTGCATCATTGGATTTGATTGACAGCAGCAGGAGCCAATGGCTGCACTGCTATCAACCTATCCAATCAGGACCAGAGACACTGGCTGGAGCTGGTGTGCTCGTCCCTGTCGCTGGAAAGACCGAATGAATGCATTAGGGTGAAAACCCACAAAGGTTTACAACCCCTTTTAATCTCAGTATAAATACAGCTGTTCTATGAAGCCCTCAGAGGTTTGTTAGAGAACCTTAGTGAACAAACAGCATAATGAAGGCCAAGGAACACACCAGACAGGTCAGGGATAAAGTTGTTATATAAAAAAAAAATCCCAAGCTTGAAACATCTCACAGAGCACTGTTCAATCCATCATCCAAAAATGGAAAGAGTATGGCACAACTGCAAACCTACCAAGACATGGCTGTCCACCTAAACTGACAGGCTGGGCAAGGAGAGCATAAATCAGAGAAGCAGCCAAGAGGCCCATGGTAACTCTGGAGGAGCTGTAGAGATCCACAGCTTAGGGTGGGAGAATCTGTCCACAGGACAAGGTGCACTCCACAAATCTGGCCTTTATGGAAGAGTGGCAAGAAGAAAGCCATTGTTGAAAGAAAGCCATAAGAAGTCCAGTTTGCAAGAAGCCATGTGGGGACACAACAAACATGTAGAAGAAGGTGCTTTAGTCAGTTGATACCAAAATTGAACCTTTTGGCCTAAAAGCAAAACTCTGTGTGGCTGAAAACTAACACTGCTGGTCAGAGTTGATGGGAAGATGAATGGAGCCAAATACAGGGCAATCTTAGAAGAAACCTTGTTGGAGTCTGCAAAAGACTTGAGACTGGGGCAGAGGTTCACCTTCCAACAGGACAACAACCCTAAACATACAGCCAAAGCTACAATGCAATGGATACGATTAAAGCATATTCATGTGTTAGAATGGCCCACTCAAAGTCCAGATCTAAATCCAATTGAGAATCAGTCGCAAAATTGCTGTTCACAGACGCTCTCCATCCAATCTGACAAAGCTTGAGCTACTGTATTTTGCAAAGGAGAATGGGCAAAAATGTCACTCTCTAGATGTGCAAAGCTGGTAGAGACATACCTAAAAAGACTTGCAGCTGTAATTGCAGTGAAAGGTGGTTCTACAAAGTATTGACTCAGGGGGGCTGAATATAAATGCACACCACACTTTTCACATATTTATTTGTAAGAAATATGGACAACCATTTATCATATTCCTGCCACTTCACAATGATGTGCCATTTTGTGTTGGTCTGTTATATAAAACACATTTACATTTTTGGTTGTAACATGACAAAATGTGGAAAATGTCAAGGGGTATGAATACTTTTTCAAGGCACTGTATATTGGATTGTGAAACATAATTATTGCTTGTATTGCTATTACAATTCTTGATGTTTTAAAATGAAAGTGTATGCTGTGTCCATAGATTTCCTTTAAGGGTTAGAGTATGGGTTAGGTTGAATTTGAAGTAATTGTAAACTCTCGTCTTTTTTTTTTTTTTTCTATAAAAATAACAAACATGTTATACTTACCTGCTCTGTTAAAGTGGTTTTGCACAGCCCATATTCTCCTCTTCTCGGGTGCCTGTTCTGTGCTCCTGGCCCCTCCCTTCTGTTGAGTGCCCCCACAGCAACCAGCTTGCTATGGGGGTACCCAAGCCGAGCTGCAGCTCTGTGTGTCAAATCAAACACAGAGCTGCAGTTTGGCCTGCCTCCTCTCTCTCCTGATTGGCTAACTGACTTTGATTGACAGCAGCAGGAGCCAATCAGGAGGGAGAGTCCCAGATGGCTGAGACACTCGTGGACATCACTGGACAGAAATTGGGCTCAGGTGAGTCATAGGGGGGCCTAGGGGCTGCTGCACACAGGTTTTTTATCTTAAGGCATAGAATGCCTTAAGATAAAAAAACCTTCTGACTTTACAACCACTTTAAAGTGTTACTAAACCCACAACAGTAAAATCAGTCTGTATATGCAGTAAAGCATGCTTGTTATACTTACTGTGGAACCTAAGGGGTTAATTTTCCGCATTGTGTAAAAAAGCTGTTTGATCCTGTCTTCTCTGATCCTCCCCTTCTTCCACTGTCCCCAATCCATCAGATAGCACAGAGCCTTGGGGAGACACTGCACATGTTCAGTTTGGTGTGTATTGCTAGAGAGTTTTTTTTTATTTTTTCAAGGGAAGGTGCATGTGATCGACACAGGGACAATCAGCACTGTCCAGACAGAGGGTCAGTGGTCCTGGAGCCTCATAGAACAATCAGGGAAGAATAAAAAACTCCACCTACAAGCTTTCACCAGTCACAAGACTGCTATATATTTGGGATGACAAACCACTTTAACACTATAGAGGTTTTTTTACTAAAGGAAAATCCACTTTGCACTGCAAGTGCACTTAAAAGTGCACTTGGAAGTAAAGTTGCTGTAGATCCGAGGGGGACATGCAAGGAAAATAAAAAAACAACATTTTAGCTTGCACATGATTGGATGATAAAATCAGCAGAGCTTCCACTCATTTCAGATCTTCCCCTCAGATTTAGAGCAACTGCACTTCCAAGTGCACTTTCAGTGCAAAGTGGATTTGTCTTTCGTAAATAACCCCCAATGTGACAAAAATTGTATTACTTTCTTCTCATGATTTATGTAATCTTTTGCTGATAAAGTGCACCAAAATGTCACGCGCAGTGTCAGTCCCGGTTTACACTGTAGCGATGCGGGAACCAGCTCGATTCCTGTGTGGGTTCCCGTATCGCATCTCCCTCGCAGACAGTTCACTCTGCGAACTGCTGCGGGTGTCAATGTAAGGTTGACACCCCCAAATCGGTTTGCAGATCGCAGTGCGAACTGTGCAATCACCCATGTGATCCGATTCCAGTGCGGACCAAAAAAAAGGGGTCCTGCACCATTTTGGTGCAAATGCAATGCGATTTCAGCCATACAAACTATATGGCTAAATTCGCATCGCACAGACATTGCATGTTATGTGCACAGCAATGCGCTGTGAATCACATGCAATGTCTGGCATCACATTAGTGTGAAGCCAGCCTCAGAGCAAGTGACAAATATTACCCTTATGTGAGAAAAATCACAAGTGTCAATAGACCTCTGCCAAAACAAATTACTTTTATTTTCAGATGCCTAAAAACAAGGTAGATCCTTGCCTGCATTTCTAAATGATGCCTCCACACTGTGTGCGAACAGCAGCAGCTATCAGATTTGTGTAAACTAATGGCCGGCACTGCCAACTAACCCTGGAGGCAAATAGTGTGTTTCTAGGGTTGTCGTGTCTGTGGAGTTTTGGCTGCACTTAAGCTGGCTGCAGCTCACCGGCCAATTTGTATGCAGCCATAGCACAGTCTCTCTGTATCCAGAGGTCGCGTTTAGCCACCTCCTGAATGCAGAACTCTTTTAGGCCCTGCAGTTTTCCTGAGATACATAGCTCACTGGGGATGTTAAGAAATAACATTTATTTAAACTGAAAGAGGAATATGTTGCAGTTTAAAAGGTTTTATCCTCAGGGGAGCGTAAAACCTGAAAAGCTATTATGCTTTAAATTATAGTGCATTTTAAAATATTGAATACCTGTCACTGTCATGATATCTTCATATACAATATGTCATTTTCTGGCTTTTAATATTATCTATCTGCTAAAAATCACTTTAGTGATTACAGCCCTGACCATTTAAGGTAGGAAGTCCAACTGTATATGGAGCGGGCTGAATACTAAATGTATACATAGCTCCAGCATCTTTAAAAACCTATATCATGCTAATTTAAAAAAACAAAACGCACAGAACAGAATTGGAACTGGAACTCTTTTTGAAACTGATCAGATGTCATTTTCTCCATGGAAAAAAAAGGTGGATCTTAATTGGTTACCATAAAATGGAAAATTCTATACTTAGTGATTTTCCTTTGCTGATACATAAGCATGACAGCGTACATGTATGGGTTAGGCTCCACCTCCCGCCCAATCAGGACTGGTTATATTATATATAAATGAGTCGCCTCCCCCCAGGCGGCATTCTGGTAACTATACTCAAATGGGAAACCTACAAGGGAGGGACCTGTATGCTGTCATGTTTATGTATCAGGAAAGGAAAATTACCATCAGGGAATTATAGAATTTTCCTGCCACAAGCATGACAGCATACATGTATGGGATGTAGCACGCCCACAAAACCCATAAGGGAGGGCCATGCTGAAGTGCTTTATCCCACATATCATGCAATTAGTTTAGAACTGAAGTCAATTCCCCTGCTTCCAATAACTTTGCAATAGGCAAAAAATGGTTTGTAGTATAACCTGGTGTCAGGATTGGGCTCAGCCCTTCCTTCTAAGAGCAGGCCGCTCAGCTGTCGGTTAATTGCCAGCTCCAATATTTTCCCCGTGACTCACCTGATGATGATATCCTGTTCGTCAGTCCTGCTGGTTACTTAAGCTGTTCAGTTCAGTTCCTCTCTGCCTTCGCCTTGGTCAACACATCCAGAGACCTGTGTACCTGTTGAAGACTTGCTTGGCTGACGTCCCTTCTGGTTCCTGATCCTGCTTGCTGTTCCACTACGCTGATTGTCCGGTTTCCTGATTTCCTGGCCTGTCCTAAAGTACGCTGATCCCTGGCTCCCTGACATCCTGGCTTGTCTGACTACCGGTTCCGGTTACCAAACTCTGGCTATGATTTGATTAAAGTGCTCTGTTTACTTTTTACTGTTTAATAATAATAATAATAATAATAATAAGTGTGATTTTAACCACTTCTGGACCGCTGCAAGCCGATATATGTCCTAACTTTGAAGAGGAATATTGTTGTTATGGCAGCACCTAGCTGCCATAACCCCGGTATCCTCTTCTTTGGCCGGCGGTCCAGTTTACGATAATAGTGGTCTCTTGCGAGATCACTTTTATCAGCGGTGGGAGAGGGGCCCTCCTCCCGGCGCGCTCTGGTGCCCTCCGCGGCTTCCTAGAGCCATCGGCAGCGGCGGAGGCTATCAGATGCTCTTCCTTGCTGGGTATGGAGACAAGTGAGGGGAAGATGGCCAAAACGTCACTTCCTCCCATAGCTCCTAAAGGGCCTTTTTTTTATTATTTTTTTTTAAATGACAAAATTATTATTATTTTTTTATTATTGTATTTTAGTGTAAATATGAGATCTGAGGTCTTTTTGACAGCTCATATTTAAGAGGTCCTGTCATGCTTTTTTACTATTACAAGGGATGTTTACATTCCTTGTAATATGTATAAAAGTGACACAATTAAAAAAAAAAAGAACAGTGTAAAAATAAAAAATAAAAAGGT
Source organism: Lithobates clamitans (assembly GCA_037952925.1). Classification (NCBI taxonomy): domain Eukaryota; kingdom Metazoa; phylum Chordata; class Amphibia; order Anura; family Ranidae; genus Lithobates; species Lithobates clamitans. Next base: position 4,236,952 of record JBBGZY010000378.1, on the reverse strand, counting down.
AAAATAAAGAAAAAAAAAAATTTTAAACCACGCCCCGTCCCGCCGAGCTCGCGTGCAAAAGCGAACGCATACGTGAGTAGCGCCCGCATATGAAAAAATGTGTTCAAACCACGCATGTGAGGTATCGCCGCGATCGGTAGAGTGAGCGCAATAATTCTAGCCCTAGATCTTCTTAAAACATGCAACCTGTAGAATTTTTTAAACGTCGCCTATGGAGATTTTTAAGGGTAAAAGTTTGTCGCCATTCCACGAACGGGTGCAATTTTGAAGCGTGACATGTTGGGTATCAATTTACTCGGCATAACATTACCTTTCACAATATAAAAAAAAATAGGGCTAACTTTACTATTGTCTTATTCAAACCACGCATGTGAGGTATCGCCGCGATCGGTAGAGTGAGCGCAATAATTCTAGCCCTAGACCTTCTCAAAACATGCAACCTGTAGAATTTTTTAAACGTCGCCTATGGAGATTTTTAAGGGTAAAAGTTTGTCGCCATTCCACGAACAGGTGCAATTTTGAAGCGTGACATGTTGGGTATCAATTTACTCGGCGTGACATTACCTTTCACAATATAAAAAAATAGGGCTAACTTTACTACTGTCTAATTTTTTTAATTCAAAAAATTTCCAAAAAAAGTGCGCTTTTAAGACCACTAAGCAAATACGGTGTGACAAAGTATTGCAATGACCGGCATTTTATTGTCTACGGTGTTAGAACCCCAAAAAATTATACATTTTTTTTCTAAGTAAGTCTAGCAAAAAAAAAAAACAGTTTTTAACTTGTAAACAACAAATCTCAAAAAGAGGTTCGGTCCTTAAGTGGTTAACTGCACTTCTGTCTCGGTCTGATTAATGGTTTCTGACACCTGGTTGGTATCCGGTAAAATTCTGGACCTCTGAAATTTGCCCATGAATAGGCCACCCGTCTGGTAAAGTGAGCTCTGCACTAGATTGATGAATTCATCTTCGTTATTCAAGCCCCTCAGGCTACTTTGACCAGAAATACTGCCATTGTCCTAATGAACAGTGAAAAGTCTTCTAAAACTGCCAGGCCTGAAGAGGCCACTGTCTGACCTTCTAGAGAAGTGCCACTTCCATGTATTTCTTCCACAAAGAGACCATTACCCCAGCTTGTGGTGCTGCAGACATTTCAGTTTGGATATGCCGGAAGGGTGATGTCTTCACTCAGAAGCAAAGATGCAGACCTTCATCTGGTGCTGGAGAAGAAGAAACCAAAGCTATTTTGTTTGACTATGGTAGCAATAAGGTAGTTTACCGCTTGACGCTTGGATATCTGTAAGCCTTCACCCAGACGTGATAGCCTTAAGAAATACTGCTTTAGTGTCACTGAACCTATTGAGGAAGTCTTGTTCAGAAGAATGAAAGAGTGGGACATCCTTCCCAACACTAGTTGCACTGTAAGTTCTAAGAGGAAAGACGGTCTGTACCGGCCTTTCGGAATTGGTTTTCCAACATGTGCGGCGGTCATTGGATCTCAAGAGGTGAGGACCTGACCAAAACTTGACTACTACTCACTCCCTTATCTTGGATTACTTGCAGACATCTTAATCTTTACAGCCGGGAGCAGAGAATTCAATCCTAAATTCTGTGAGATTTCCCATGTTCTAGTATACCTGGAGTTTGCCGCAGGTTTCCCGGATTCCACAAGATTTCAAATACTGAAGGTAGTACCCCTAGATGAGCCTTCCTCAGTTGCTAGATCTAACGTGGCTAAATTTGGATAAACTTGGCCCAGCTGTGTAAGGTCTGAGATCTCAGGAAGAATAGGAGATTCTTGGGCCAAAGACTGTACGTTGAGGACACCACGGCCTGTAAGGCCACCGGATCATTATTTCTCTTATCACAGCTGTATGACTACGGATCCTGATGAGGAGCTTGGAGATCACTGAGTCTGGTGGCTATATAGGTTAACCTGCCGACCCAACTGGATGTTTTTTTTTAACATTACAGTTTTTATTTAGAGAAAATAGAAAGGTTCAGTACAAATCAGGTTTGCATCATTCAAAGCAAATTATCCATATATAAGTAAGCTTAGTGTGGCTTAAGAAACGTATAACCATCTAAAATAATAACAACTCAAAGATAAATCTACCCATACTATATATCGCTGTCAGACCATTACAACTTGAAATCTTCTGGGTCTATAGCTGTCATGTCTCCAGATGTTTATTCTAGGTTTCAGGATATGCTGGTTAGCAAGTACAGTCTCCTGACTCCTGACAGAGGGGAATTAGGAAGGGAGGGTAAGGGGAAAAGAGAGAAAAGATAAAAATAGTAAAAAATTGTACTCAATCACATAAACAGCTATTTCTTGACCAATCAGATTTCAGTACCTTTGATATACTATTCATACAGTATCGGTCCCGGTAATGTGTTCAGCTGTGTAGTCTGCATAGGCTGCCGATTATTTGAAAATCGTCCACGGTTGCCATGTCTTGTGAAATCTTTCTACCTGTGGATTGGACTGTGCTAATGTGTCTTCCATTTCATAAATTTCTGCCACTTTGTGAATCCAATCTGTTATCGATGGGACCCTAGTGGAGTTCCAATGAATCGGAATAAGTGATTTTGCTGCATTCAATAGATGTTTTGTAAGAGAGTGCTTGTATTTCTTTAGGGGCCATTTTGTAATATGCAATAAGCAGCACGCCGCATCAAGTGTCAGGGTGGTTACTGTAATCAATGAGATTAGTTCTTTTACTTTGTCCCAATAAGGAGCAATTAAGGGACACTGTAACCAGATATGGAATAGGGAGCCGGTTTCTGCCGTGCATCTCCAGCATAAATACGATATCTGAGGAATCCACTTATTTAGTTTCGCTGGAGTTAAATACCAATGAGTCATTAATTTGTATGCTGTTTCCTGCATTTTAGTGCTGATGGAGCACTTATGTGATAAGATATATACATTTTTCCATTGTTTGGATGATATGTTTACCTGCATTGTCTCGGACCACCTCCTCCTGAGTCTGTCATCTGTTGGTCTTTTAGCCTCTTGTAGCCAAGCGTAGATGATAGAGGTTGTTCTTTTAACCGTCTCTCCTGTGAGACACACCGACTCAAGTTCCGTCAAAGGTCTGGAGAAATTCCCCATTTTTCCTTTGCTGTGAAGATAACTATGAATTTGTAGGTATGCCCAAATAAAAGGCAGATGGGGTAGGTTGTTATCTGCCTTAAGGGTGGGGAGGTCCTTACTTCTACAGTGTTTGTAACAATCCCTGGCTAAAAGTGGTTTGTTGTGGGAGTCTGACCTGAGTTGAGGGTTGCTCATCCCCGGAATTAAATCAGGGTTGTCTAGCAGCGGGGTTAGCGGTTCCGGTGTAGAAGAGATCAACTTCTCTTTATTTAGCCCATGAAACAATTTTAGTGTGGTTCCTGTTAGGGGGTGCTATTTCAAGTCAATCGGATATGCTGACCATGGTATCCAAGGTGCAAATTGCAGTGGGATAGAGTTCAGTTCTTTCTCTAAGTTAACCCAATCTTTAGAGTCTTGATGGCAATGCCAGTCAATAACCCTCGCAAGATTGGAAGACAGATGATAGTCTCTGAAGTTGGGTAAACCCATTCCTCCATGCTCCTTTATTCTTATTAAGGTTGCATACTTGATTCTTGGCTTTTTATGTGCCAAGATGAATCTCAGGAGCATTGAGCGTAGGGTAGCGAACATATTACGTGGTAGTTTAATTGGTAAAGTGCGCATGAAGTAAAGAAGCCTGGGGAGGATAGTCATTTTAACAATGGCCGCACGGCCAAACCAAGAAAAGGTTCCAGCATGCCATTTAGCTAAGTCCCTTTCAATGTTTTTAAGTAGAGGAGGGAAATTGTGTTCGTAAATTGAGGTGAATTCAGGTGTTAATTTAATACCCAAGTATTTCAGGGATTTAGAGTCCCACTTAAAGGGGGAGTTCTCCACTGTGGACCTTAGAGTGTGTTCCGGTAGAGTTACATTCATAGCTTCCGATTTGGAGTAATTTATCTTTAGATTGGAAACATACCCATAGTGTGCGAACGCCATACTGACATGGGGATTAGTTAGAAAGAATAATAAATCGTCCGCGTAAGCAGCTATCTTGAACTCCCTGTCCGACACCCGGAAACCGGTTATGGAAGGATCAGCATTGATCGTTCTGATAAATGGTTCCAAAGACATTATAAATAGGAGAGGGGAAAGAGGACAACCCTGTCTCGTACCATTCGTAATGTGGACCTTCTCGGAAAGTGTGCCATTTATTTTTAGCTTCGCTGTGGGATTTTGATATAGAGCTGAGATCCATGCCAACATCCTGGAGCCCAGACCCATGTGGCCACATGTTGCCAACATGTAGTCCCATGCCACGCGATCGAAGGCCTTCTCCGCGTCAGTGGACAGGAGAAGGCCCTCTCAATTATGTGATCTGGCCGAATGGATTAGAAGTAATGACTTAATTACATTGTCTTTGGCCTCACGTCCTGGCATAAAGCTGTTCAGGTCCAATCAGCTGTTGTAAATGGGGTCTCAGTCTGTTGGCGAGTATCTTTGTAAATATTTTTATATCCAGGTTAAGCAATGATATAGGGTGATAGCTTGCACATTCCGATGGGTCCTTGCCAGATTTCAGCACTACAGTTATGAAGGCAGAGAGCAGATCTGAGGTCACCTCTCTGGGTTTGGACATGGAGTTCAATGCCGCCGCCAACGGGTCCGTCAACAGGTCTACGAAAGTTTTATAATAAATGGCTGTGAAATCATCTGGTCCCGGACTCTTGCCCAGTTTCAGATGTTTGATGGCGCCTCTGATTTCTGTTGAGTCTATCGGGCATTCGAGGGAGCTAGCGTCTAGGTCGTCGAGTAAACGGAGTCCGCTCTTATTCAGAAAATCTCGTATGATCTGAGTCCTGTCTCCTATCATGCCTGGTTGTCTGTGTTGTTGGGGAAGGTTATAAAGATCGGTATAGAATGAGTGAAAGTGTTTTGCAATTGCCGCTGTGGTAACATCTAGTAAACCTTGTGTTCATCTGATGCCCAAAATGGCATTGTTATACTTATGATCTCGAAGTGCTCTGGCTAAAGCTCTACCTGATTTGTTGCTTGACTCATAGTATAGCTTTTTTTTGAAAAACAGGAAACGTTTAGTCCTGTTATCAAGAATTTGCTGCAGCTCTTTCCTAATGGCTAACAACACTGTGGCAGATTTGACCGACAGGGATTGTTTGTGTAAGGATTCAAGTTTGTGGATACGATCAGATAGTGATTTAATTTCTTTCTCTTTGCTTTTTACGTTGAGAACCCATTCTTATCAATTCACCCCTCACTGTGCATTTATGGGCCTCCCAGATTATTAAGGGGTCTGTCTCTGGTGTGTTGTTGTGGGTGGAATAATCTTTGAGGGTATCTGTCAACTTGGGCAAGAGAAATGGGTCTGATAGTATGGAGGAGTTCAGTCTCCAGGTCTGGGATTTTGGAGGTGAGTTGGTCAAGTCCAACGTCAAAGCTATGAGGGCATGATCCGAAATGGATTGTACCCCTATATGGGCTTCTGTGAGAGCAGGAAGATCAGGTTGTGTGATAAAGAGATAGTCCAGCCGGGTATATTTCTTGTGTGCGGTCGAGTAAAAGGTGAAATCTCGACCGTCAGGGAGCGTCCTTGCTCACTAGGATAGAGACCCCCTTTGACTTGGTGTGATCATTAGTAGCGTGAAACGCTCTGGTGAAAATTGAGTGGGTGAGTCTAGGTACCTGATGAGTCTTAAAGTGTGTCTCTTGCAACAACACAAAATGTGGCTTACCTCGTTTAATTTCCCTGAGTAGGGTGGTGCGCTTTGCTGGAATGTTTAACCCTTTAACGTTGTGAGAAATCACTGTAGGGCGACATCCCAGTGAAGTGTATGCCATGATGAAGACTCAGTAGTGGTTTAGTCCGAAGATGTCTGAAATGTAAACTGAAATGCCGATTAGACTTCTTATAATAAATGAGCAATGTGGTTGAGTATAACTTAAAAGAAAAAGAAAAGAGGCTGAAGAAAAGTAGAGAGAATTATGTTCTATCTCTAGATAGAGCCCTATCTTGAATTCAGTAGTGGAGCTGAAATCCGGAATGTATCCTGAGATCCAGACCACTTTGTGGGGAAGAAGGAGGCGGCCACTCAGAGAGTAAACAGTTAAATGTAGAGAAAACCAGCAAAAAATTGTGCTTCCAAAAATATCACACACAGCCTTAATGGCAAACTTATACTAGATGATTAAATTAATCAACCCGTTTGGTTGACGTCTCCGCCGCCCACCAAATCCATGGGAGACCGAGACGTTCACCTCCACCTTAAGGTAGACCTCCGTCCTCCTGTACCACCGCCCCCGCCCTCGCCCCATCCAACCTGCATAAAATGTCATGTGCACATACAGTCCTCCCTCCCGCCATAAAGAGAGGAAGGAGGAGCATCAATGACGTAGGCGGTCCCTGTAGTTGGGGTGCGATCCCTTCTCTAAAGGGAACGTTTGCTTGAGAAATGCAAAATTAAAAACGCTCAAGCACAACTATTAGCAACAAAATATTAGGTCTAGAGCCCGATCGTACTAAAAGAGTGCAGCGGTCACAAGTGTTCTCTCTCTCAGTATTGCATCATCATTAACACTCTACATCCACAGCAAATACCAAAGTATTTAGCGATATAACCAGACCAGAGCATATCATTATGATCAAAGCCAGCCGCCATCGTCCTCTGTATGACCGAGCTGTCAGTGTTCATTGGTACATGTCTAACCTATGATATATCTTAGGTTTGGGAGAGATTCCAAAAAAAAAGAGAACTAAGAAACCAAAAAATAAAAATAAATGAACCTGGACCGTATATCAAAATACCCCCGGTGGTGTTGACCTCACGCAAATAGTAAAGTTCCATGCTATACTGGGTTAAGTGATGAGTTTCACTGAGCTTTATCCCTCTACTTGATCCCGCTCTTGAGCAAACCTCAGATTTGGTGTGCCTGCTTTGGATCCTCCTGCCTTGCCATGTTTCATCTATTTGGGGAGTCTTTTCCGGCGTGAAAAATGGGGAGCAAGTTGGGCTCCTATCATGGGGTGGTAGGACAAAGTCCGCATACCAGTCAGGAAGTTCCACAGGGTCAAAACCTAGTCCTGCACAAAAGTCCAGGAGATCCGACAGAGTACGTAGGATATGTTGGTGCCAGTTTGCTGACACAATAAGTGCGAAAGGGAAGCGCCATGTCTACTTAAGGTCTCTGTCTCTGAGCTTCTCAAGTAAAGGTTGCAGGGCCCTGCGTTTTATTAGGGTAATCTGTGACAAGTCTTGAAACAACATTATGTTTTCGCCATTAAAAATAATCCTGTCATTTCTTCTGGCTTTACGCATTATGTCCTCTTTTAGTTGGAAGTTCTGCAGACAGCAGATTATATCTCTCGTGGTGCCGTCTCTGGGCCCCTAGGCCTGAGAGCTCTGTGTGCTCGTACGAATTCAATCTCTGCATCTTCCTGTCTGTCTAATAGACTGTTAAACATTCTCCTGGAGGGCAGGGGCAATTTGGTCATTCTCAACAGATTCCGGGACCCCTCTCACCCTGATGTTGTTCCTCCTGCCCTGATTGTCGAGGTCCTCCAAATGCCTATTCATATCAATAAAGTGTTGTGCATGGGAGACTGTAACCTTGTCCAGTCTGTGGAGTATCCCTCTGCTTCCCCGCATGTTTTGTTGGTGCTAGCTTCTTTGTGAGAACTAGGAGGTTAGTTTTTAAGTCCGTAATTGCAGCAGAGAATGTGGATTTTATATCTGCTGTGAAGCAGGACATGTCTGCATAAGTCAGGGGCTTGTTTGATCTGGCTTTCCCCCTACCTGTGTCCTCCTGCGCTGATTCTGAGTCACCGCTGAAATCCTCCTGATGGTGCTCACTACGCTGAGTCTGCGCCATCTTAGGACCGGCCGTGCTGCCGCCCACTGCAGATTGCAGTTTAAACAGATCCGAGATATCCCGAGTAGCGGATGGTGGTTGTCCATGCCGAGGACGGGTCTGGGGCGTGCTGTACAGTTTTCTGCCCGGCATTGACGGCTCTGTGGACGTGTGTCAGGCTGTAAGGCTGTGTGTCTAACGGAGCTCCTCTAGAATGCTGCCATCTAAGCTGCGCGCCAAGCCACGCCCCCAGCTGGATGTTAGTAGATCCACTTCCTCCACTTCTGGGAAGCTCCTCTTGCAGGAATAACTTTCATTCCTGACCATAGAGTTTGCTGCCAAGTTCAGATTCATTGAACTGCTTGTAGGTCTAGGGACTCCTCCTTGACATCCAAGGCTTTGTATTTTACCGTGTCCGACAGAGAGTTATGGGAAGCCAGAACACATAGAGCAATGCGATGAGACAGTTCTACTGTTGGCAAACCTGAATGGAAGATACTTCTGACATGAGCTGAATAATCTTGTATTTCTTTTTGCCATGACGATAGGAGATTCCCTATTGCCGTCTGTATGGAGCATAACTGAGGCCTCCTAGGCTGTGTTTCCCAAATGACTTCACCACTTAGGAATCACTGCACCCCTGATGTTAGACACTTCGTCCTCCGTTGGCCTATGTCATTGACTTTGAGCTAAGCGGTCACTACCAAGAAAGTGAATAGACTTTGACTGGTATGCCTGGAAACTAATGAAAGCTGACAAGATTAACTATCCTTAGCAACCATCAATGGGACTTGTCTCATATATGGGATAATCTTCCCTGGAATAGCAAGAAAATCTTCCATTACCTTAGAAGGCCAGATTATGATGTTCTCAATCTTCCAGTGAATCCAACCGACTGCATGGATTACTGTAGACTATTTCTTGACCATTTGAGACCATGAGATACAGCTAGGACTTGCCTCCACATAGGAACCTGATACTGTCACCCTCTGTAAGGGCAACTGTACAGTATTCTCCTGAGTGTCTAAAATGTCATTATTATAATCAGATTAGTTGGCCTTCCCCAGTTGATGATCTGTCCAAATGGAGTCTGATTTAGAATTTGCCCGGACCTGGAGGATGTTGAGCCACCCACAGCTGTTGTCCAGCAAAGGAACCTACAGCCATTGCTTTCGCAAGATGGCCACTACTGGAAGCAATATTCTGGAAAAGGTCTTGAGTATGTGAAGAGGCCAAAGTGCGTATGTACACATCAGCTAGATTCTAGAGCAACTGCAGCTGCTTTATCTGATGGTTTGAGTAATTGTTCCTAATGTCTCCATATGAAGTTTTTGGATCTTGATCCTTCATTCCATATCTTTCCTAAATCTGCTTTCTGACTAATAACAATGGATCGAAGATTCCTGTTGGACAAGATTTGGTAACATTTGCCTAAAGCCTTGATTACTCTAAAGAACCATAGTGGGAGTTGGAAGAGTGGAAAGAAATTCTATTGACTTCCTTACTGCACAAAGTACATATTTGCCAGCACACCAGGATCTTCATTTGTTGTCCCAAGGTTTTTTTGCAGACAGATCACATAACAGAGGCAAGTGCTGCACAGACCTCCCTGATCCTGCTGCCCTAAATTTGCATTAATTTGTGCAATATAACACCTACTGGGCCCATTTAAATGAAAAGGAACTTTGCTGCTCCTCGAGAGGAGCAGACTTGGGCTTAGGCAACCAAAGACCATTATGGATCTGCCCATCTCTTCTATAGCTCTTCTCAGGCCCTGTCACCAACTCTTTGTTCTGGGCCTAGGTAACTGGCCTAAGGGCTTAGTCTCTGATCTAGACATCACTGATTCCATCTTAAATCACATTCAATTCAACATAAAAGAGGTATATGCAGTCAGTTGGTTAAAACCATAGGGCTTGACTAACCCCACAGAATAGTAGAGGAACAGCCTACTGCATCAATAGTGGTTGTACTGCCTCGTTGGTCACTTTAATTTTAATTTTACTCATGGATCAAACACCACAGAGACACATTACTGGCCAAGTTTGCCTTCACCTCGTCTGCTGAAAACCAAATAGCCTTAGCTACTGCAGTGAACTCTAATGCAGGCCACACAATACACCCCAATTGTAGTATAACACTTCTTAATTTCCAAATCCATATTGCTATTCCCATGCCTCTGTGAAGGCTATTGCATCATCCGCTGGCAGACTGGCATTTCTGACGAGTCTGATGAAGAATACTTGGCCAACTGCTTCTGCAGTAAAGTTGGGCTTTACAGAGGGGATCTTGCTTGCATCCCCTGCCAGCATGAAGACACATCTGGTCAATCTGATGAAAGTTCCTCGGCCTTCTGCTTTTGAGGCAGAGGTACCCTTTAAAAAACTCAGCTGTTTGATTAGCTTAGTATCTGAGCGTTAGCGACTAGAGATCAATCCAGTCAGTTTGCACTTGAATCAACACATCTGCCTTTGTGTTTACTGCCGTCTGATATGCAACTTGGCATAGCATATTGGCAGGGCGTGTCAGCTAACCACACTCCCCATACCGCCCAGGATGGGGATGCTCCTTATTGTGATTTCCTTTAGGCCTCTTTCACACGGACTGTCCGTTCAGGTCCAACTGTCAGTTTTTTAGGCGGACCTGAACGGACACTCCATGGAGGTCTATGGAGCGTCGGATGTCAGCGGTGACATGTCCGCTGACATCCGACCCGCTCCGATCCGAAAAAGTGTAACGGAGGAAAACCCTACTTTTCCATCTGTTATTGGATCGGGTGACGACGGACTCTACGGTCTGTCATCACCCGATCCCCCATAGGAGAGAGCGGCGCTCTGACAGGTCCGTCGCTGCACACTGTGTCATCTTCCTGCTCAGCGGGGATCAGCGGAGCGATCCCCGCTGAGCAATCGAATGTTCACGGGGGGGATCATCACTGATCCGCCCCATGTGAAAGAGCCCTTAGTCTGCCCCTTCTGGCAGCACTTTGAATGTATAGCAGTTTTCAGAGCCAAAAAGGACCTTTCACTGTTGGAGGAACAAGTTACCACTTTTCCTTTGGGGAGTGGTGCTGGTATTTAAGGGCTGGAGAGTTTTACCATTCATGCTGCCAGTACACTTTTTTTTTTAAGAATAGCATACCTACCTGACCCTCGCCTTATTGATCGTGGCTGGTCTCTGGGTAAGCTCATGGTTTAAGATATGAGCTGCAGGTTTGTGTTCATAATAAATACCTGGAAGTACTGGCTAGGACATAGCCTTAATACAATATCAGTGACCATCCACACATCCATTTGCAGACATTGAAGCAGCAAATGGACCTATCTGCTAGTGTGAGCAAGGGTTAAACCCTTAGACAGAAGCAATTACAGATAGTAGTGTAATAAACCAATTACTTAAGGCACTGAATTTCACTCTGGCAGTTAGACATAACAGGTTAATGCATAGCAATCATTAACCAGTTGCCGACCGCCGCACGACGATGTACGTCGACAGAGCGGCACGGGCAGGCAAAAGGGCTTACCTGTACGTCCTTGCCTGCCCGCGGGTGGGGGGTCCTATCAGACCCCCCCCCCCCGGTGCCTGCGGCGGTCGGCAAATCTCCCCCGGCGATCGGTGGTGAGGGGGAGGCCATCCATTCGTGGCCCCCCCCCCTCGCGATCGCTCCCAGCCAATGGGATAATTTCCCTGCCTCTGTATTGTACACAGAGGCAGAGGAAATGATGTCATCTCTCCTCGGCTCCGTATTTTCCGTTCCGGCGCCGAGGAGAGAAGACTGTAAAGTGAGTGCACAACACACACACACACAGTAGAACATGCCAGGCACACAAAACACCCCGATCGCCCCCCCGATCACCCCCCAATCCCCCCCCCCCCCTGTCACAAACTGACACCAAGCAGGTTTTTTTTTTGTTTTTTTTTTTCTGATTACTGCATGGTGTCAGTTTGTGACAGTTACTGTGTTAGGTCAGTTACTGTTAGCCCCCTTTAGGTCTAGGATACCCCCCTAATCCCCCCTAATAAAGTTTTAACCCCTTGATCACCCCCTGTCACCAGTGTCACTAAGCGATCATTTTTCTGATCGCTGTATTAGTGTCGCTGGTGACGCTAGTTAGGGAGGTAAATATTTAGGTTCGCCGTCAGCGTTTTATAGCGACAGGGATCCCCATATACTACCTAATAAATGTTTTAACCCCTTGATTGCCCCCTAGTTAACCCTTTCACCACTGATCACCGTATAACCGTTGCGGGTGACGCTGGTTAGTTCGTTTATTTTTTATAGTGTCAGGGCACCCGCCGTTTATTACCAAATAAAGGTTTAGCCCCCTGATCGCCCGGCGGTGATATGCGTCGCCCCAGGCAGCGTCAGATTAGCGCCAGTACCGCTAACACTCACGCACGCAGCATACGCCTCCCTTAGTGGTATATTATCTGTACGGATCAATATCTGATCCGATCAGATCTATACTAGCGTCCCCAGCAGTTTAGGGTTCCCAAAAACGCAGTGTTAGCGGGATCAGCCCAGATACCTGCTAGCACCTGCGTTTTGCCCCTCTGCCCGGCCCAGCCCACCCAAGTGCAGTATCGATTGATCACTGTCACTTACAAAACACTAAACACATAACTGCAGCGTTCGCAGAGTCAGGCCTGATCCCTGCGATCGCTAACAGTTTTTTTGGTAGCATTTTGGTGAACTGGCAAGCACCAGCCCCAGGCAGGGTCAGGTTAGCGCCAGTACCGCTAACACCCACGCACGCACCGTACAGCTCCCTTAGTGGTATAGTATCTGAACGGATCAATATCTAATCCGATCAGATCTATACTAGCTATATATGTATAGATCCGCGCTTAGGACAATCTAAGGGCTGCTGCCTATCTCTAATTAATACCCCTAAGGGTCTAATTGCAAGAGTAAATACCGTATTTATCGGCGTATAACACGCACCGGCGTATAACACGCACCCCAATTTAGGAGGGAATTTTAAGGAAAAAAAACTTTTAGGAGGGAAGTTGAAGGGAAAAAAACTTACATTTAAATGCCCTTCATTGCAGCCTTGTCAGTGCAGCCTTGTCAGTGCAGCCTTGTCAGTGCAGCCTTCCCCAGTGCAGCCTTGTCAGCCTTGTCAGTGCAGCCTTGTCAGTGCAGCCTTCCCCAGTGCAGCCTTGTCAGCCTTGTCAGTGCAGCCTTCTCAGTGCAGCCTTCCCCAGTGCAGCCTTCCCCAGTGCAGCCTTGTCAGTGCAGCCATCCCCAGTGCAGCCTTGTCAGCCTTGTCAGTGCAGCCTTGTCAGTGCAGCCTTCCCCAGTGCAGCCTTCGTCAGTGCAGCCATCCCCAGTGCAGCCTTCCCCAGTGCAGACTTGCATCTTCCGTCCCTGCTTCCAGGGCTTCAAAATCGCGGTCCGCGGTTTGAAAATGGCGCCGCCGGCGCCGAAGTACACAGAGCCGGTCCTCGGCTCTTTCCGGCGGCTCTCGTTTACTTTCGGTTTCACTCGTAGTCAGGAGCGGAGCTATCCGAGTAGGTTCGGATAGCTCCGCTCGGGACTACGAGTGGAGCCGAAAGTAAACGAGAGCCGCCGGAAAGAGCCGAGGACCGGCTCTGTGTACTTCGGCTCCGGCGGCGCCATTTTCAAATCGCGGACCGCGATTTTGACATTTACAGATCGGGATCGGCGGGGATCGGCGTATAACACGCACCTGCGACTTTCCCCTGATTTTAAGGGGAAAAAAGTGCGTGTTATACGCCGATAAATACGGTAAGTATTGAGGAGATAGAAGTGGCGCTGCCCTCTGTAATACTTAATGAATAATATAATCTATACCCTAAGTTCAGATGTCTATGTCATATAGGGACTCCATCACTAGATGCCGTATCCCGGTCGCAAGATAGACTATCCTTATGATATGAAAAAAACGGAAAAAGTTTTATTATAAAATAAAATAAAATGAACCTATGATGCAAAAGGTATAAAATTAGTGCTGGGTAGATTGTGAGAAATACTCTAGTGTAAAATATATATGGTTTAACGTGTGTAGTTGTGCTGACAAAAGTGAAAACAGATACTACAATATTCTTTACAAAAAAGAAAATTAAAGAATATAAAAAATACACCCCAAAGTTCAAAAGTTTTGGGACAAGATGGCGCCAGAAAGTCAAAAATATTTTTAATTTAAATAGGAAAGCATCAGTGAATTAAGAGTGTCAGTGCAATATCTATTAGACCAATCTGAAATTATAAGTGAAATAATGCAATTGGATAGTGAATAACCCCAAGGTTCAAAAGTATTGTGACAATGAGCGCCTGCTATGTGTAAAGTGTAAGAAACTAATTGTAGTGAAATATAGGGTAAACACTCCCTGAACATAAAATACAATACATATAACAGTCCCAAACTTATCATGCACAAAATATAAATTCCAGTATCTGATATATCGTAGATGGTGATTGTTCATTTAAAAAGTGAGTTTATATATGTATATACTCCATATGGAAAAGATTTTTTCAGCCAAATGGGAAAAATAAGTACAGTGTATATATTATATATTTTTCACCCTTGAGGGCGTTGCATGAGTGACTTCTGTGCTTGTTATTCACGTAGTGACTTGAAGTGCTCTCCCCCCAGTGCTCCCCCACTCACCAGATTTAATCACCCCTACAGGGGTACCGAGCGATAGAGTGGGTGCCTTGGGGTGGTTGGTGATCTCTCCTGTTATGCTGTTGTTACTCGAATTAATGCGATCCTTACACGTATTCCAGGGTAAGCTGTGTGCTCCAATATGACCAGGTTACTCCATACCTCCTTTGTCTGTTAAACTCTCCGGAATCCCAGAGACAAGAGAAACACAAGGAGGCTTCCTTCGTGAAGTATGTCAAATATTTATTGCACAAAAGCTTAAAACAGTCCACTATGGCGAGTACTAATGGAAATATGGCAAGTCTTAAAAGAAAAATAGTAAAACCGGCACCGCTGTATGCAAGGATGGGACCAGAAGCGAGCTGTAAGCGTGCGTCCCACCTTGCGTTCCAGCCTCCACTTCCGGGTATGACGTGTGAGCGTGACTCCGCCTTACGCGTTTCGTCATAGGACGTTTTCAAAGACGGTCCAGATCTAAGACGGTCCAGATCTATAATAGCGTCCCCAGCAGTTTAGGGTTCCCAAAAACGCAGTGTTAGCGGGATCAGCCCAGATACCTGCTAGCACCTGCGTTTTGCCCCTCCGCCCGGCCCAGCCCAGCCCACCCAAGTGCAGTATCGATCGATCACTGTCACTTACAAAACACTAAATGCATAACTGCAGCGTTCGCAGAGTCAGGCCTGATCCCTGCGATCGCTAACAGTTTTTTTGGTAGCGTTTTGATGAACTGGCAAGCGCCAGCGGCCTAGTACACCCCGGTCGTAGTCAAACCAGCACTGCAGTAACACTTGGTGACGTGGCGAGTCTCATAAGTGCAGTTCAAGCTGGTGAGGTGGCAAGCACAAGTAGTGTCCCGCTGCCACCAAGAAGACAAACATAGACCCGTCGTGCCCATAGTGCCCTTCCTGCTGCATTCGCCAATCCTAATTGGGAACCCACCACTTCTGCAGCGCCCGTACTTCCCCCATTCACATCCCCAACCAAATGCAGTCGGCTGCATGAGAGGCATTTTTATGTCCCCCGAGTACCCCTACCCAACGAACTCCCCCCCAAAAAAGATGTCGTGTCTGCAGCAAGTGCGGATATAGGCGTGACACCTGCTATTATTGTCCCTCCTGTCCTGACAATCCTGGTCTTTGCATTGGTGAATGTTTTGAACGCTACCATTCACTAGTTGAGTATTAGCGTAGGGTACAGCATTGCACAGACTAGGCACACTTTCACAGGGTCTCCCAAGATGCCATCACATTTTGAGAGACCCGAACCTGGAACCGGTTACAGTTATAAAAGTTACAGTTACAAAAAAAGTGTAAAAAAAAAAAAAAAAACCACAAACAAAAATATAAAATAAAAAATAATAGTTGTCGTTTTATTGTTCTCTCTCTCTCTCTATTCTCTCTATTGTTCTGCTCTTTTTTACTGTATTCTATTCTGCAATGTTTTATTGTTATTATGTTTTATCATGTTTGCTTTTCAGGTATGCAATTTTTTATACTTTACCGTTTACTGTGTTTTATTGTTAACCATTTTTTTGTCTTCAGGTACGCCATTCACGACTTTGAGTGGTTATACCAGAATGATGCTTGCAGGTTTAGGTATCATCTTGGTATCATTCTTTTCAGCCAGCGGTCGGCTTTCATGTAAAAGCAATCCTAGCGGCTAATTAGCCTCTAGACTGCTTTTACAAGCAGTGGGAGAAAATGCCCCCCCCCCCCACCGTCTTCCGTGTTTTTCTCTGGCTCTCCTGTCTCAACAGGGAACCTGAGAATGCAGCCGGTGATTCAGCCAGCTGACCATAGAGCTGATCAGAGACCAGAGTGGCTCCAAACATCTCTATGGCCTAAGAAACCGGAAGCTACGAGCATTTTATGACTTAGATTTCGCCGGATGTAAATAGCGCCATTGGGAAATTGGGGAAGCATTTTATCACACCGTTTTTGGTGTGGTCAGATGCTTTGAGGGCAGAGGAGAAATCTAGGGTCTAATAGACCCCAATTTTTTCAAAAAAGAGTACCTGTCACTACCTATTGCTATCATAGGGGATATTTACATTCCCTGAGATAACAATAAAAATGATTAAAAAAAAAAATGAAAGGAACAGTTTAAAAATAAGATAAAAAAGCAAAAAAAAAATAAAGAAAAAAAAAAAAAAGCACCCCTGTCCCCCCTGCTCTCGCGCTAAGGCGAACGCAAGCGTTGGTCTGGCGTCAAATGTAAACAGCAATTGCACCATGCATGTGAGGTATCACCGCGAAGGTCAGATCGAGGGCAGTAATTTTAGCAGTAGACCTCCTCTGTAAATCTAAAGTGGTAACCTGTAAAGCCTTTTAAAGGCTTTTAAAATGTATTTATTTTGTTGCCACTGCACGTTTGTGCGCAATTTTAAAGCATGTCATGTTTGGTATCCATGTACTCGGCCTAAGATCATCTTTTTCATTTCGTCAAACATTTGGGCAATATAGTGTGTTTTAGTGCATTAAAATTTTAAAAAGTTCGCCCCATATCTCTCCTGAATGTGGACGCAAAGGTCCTGGCAAAAGTACTGGCCAATAGGCTTAACCTTGTCATCACTGCCCTGATCCACAGAGATCAAACAGGCTTCATGCCCGGGAGAGGTACTGACATCAACATTAGGCGTCTTTATACTCATATAGACAGGGCGGATGGGGAGTCCGGAGGAGTGGTGGCCTCACTCGACGCAGAGAAGGCTTTTGATTCCGTCGAGTGGGGCTACTTATGGGAGGTGCTCTCGCGTTTTGGGTTTGGCCCGGGCTTCACAAAATGGCTCCGCATGCTATATCATAGTCCTTCAGCCAGAATACGCACCAATGGTTGTCTATCGGAGAAGTTTAAATTGTTTCGGGGTACGAGACAGGGGTGTCCCCTCTCCCCGGGCTTATTTGCCCTGGCGGTGGAGCCCCTGGCTGTACTGCTGCGGGCTGACCCCGGGGTGAGGGGGCTTCAGGTGGGCCCAATCGAGGAGAAGATTTCGCTGTATGCGGATGACGCTCTGCTCTATTTGGCGGACGCGTCGTCCTCCCTGCAGACTGCACTAGGTCTAATTAACCGATTCGGCGGGTACTCGGGGATTCGTATTAATTGGGATAAGTCGATACTGTTCCCGCTCCATCAGTCGACCCCTAGGATCCCACACGTGCAGCTTAAATGGGTAGAGGACTTCAAGTACCTAGGGATTAAGATTAGTGGTAAAGTCCAGGATTATATGGACGATAATCTGCGACCACTTATGACACAACTAACGGCTAGGTGTGCTTCTTGGCGTTCCCTCCCACTGACCCCGGTTGGCAGAGTAAATCTGCTAAAAATGATTTACCTTCCCAAATACTTATACTTTTTTCGCAACACACCCATCCATATCCCAAGGGCCTTTTTCCAGAGATTGGAGGGTCTGCTGATACACTTTGTGTGGGCTGGGAGGCCACCCAGAGTGGCCAAGCAGATCCTATATCTCCCATTATCCGGGGGGGGACTGGCACTACCGAACTTTCAAATTTATTACTGGGCAGCTGTTCTTGTTACGGTTCGGTGGTGGTTCTCCCAGCCCGCACAGAATCCTGCTGTTACTCTTGAAGCAGCCATTTTGGGTTCTTTTGCAGCCCTGAGCAACCTTCCGTTTCGTGGACTTCGGGCTAGTCAGTCCATGACAACTCTGATGCGAACCACTGTAAGGGTCTGGCAGGAGGCCAGGAGGATATATGGGAAACCCAATCATATCTCACCTCATATGCCCTTATGGGGCAATCCCATGCTCCCTCACCTTTATAGTATACCAGACCCCTCTATCTGGGCAAAAAAGGGTATCCTCACACTAAAACATATAGTTCAGGATGGTAGGCTTAAGTCTTTTCAGGCCCTGAGGCAATCATTTTCTATCCCTTCCTCCTTCCAATTTAGATACTGGCAGCTAAAGCACGCTTTTGAGGCTCAGTTCCCTGCCCCCCTTATTTTGGAACCAGACTCCATTGAACGGCTCCTGATTTCTAGCGTGATGGGGAAGCCACTTTCTACGTTATATCTATACCTCACAGTAGAGTATGACACCAAACTAACCAAGACATGGGAAAAATGGAGGGTCGATATCCCTTCCTTGGATGAAGAGGAATGGAAGGAGTGTTTAATTCCCTACATTCCTTCCATGATAGCGGCGAAAGATAGGTTCATACAATTTAAGTTCCTACACAGAGCGTATTTCACCCCACAGAGACTGGCACGCATTTATGATCAAAGGGACCCCAATTGTCAGAGATGTAGGCAGGAAGTGGGCACCTTTTGGCACATGGTCTGGTCTTGTCCCAAACTCAAACCCTTTTGGTTAGCAGTGGCCACCACACTGAGCGATGTCACAGGTTTGAATGTACCGGTTGACCCTCAGATACTATTGCTTAGCCATTTGGAGGATATTGAGGGAGACAGATATAGTAAACTGTGTCTTACCTTCGCATTATATTATGCTAGGCGTGAAATATTAATGGTATGGAAAAAGGCAGAGCCTCCTACTTTGGCATCATGGAAAAGGTCAGTGAACATGGTACTTCCCCTGTATAGATTGACATATGAAAGTAGGCAATGTCCAGGAAAGTTTGATAAGATCTGGTCCTCTTGGGTAGATGCCTCTGGGGCCCCGGAACCCCCTCTCGCATAATTATTATGCTATGAAACTGGTTGGAGGAAATCTAGTGTCTCTTTGACTGCTCTCCCGCTGCCTGTTCCCTCTTCCCCCCCCTTACCTTTCCTTCGTTCTTCTTCCCCTCCCTCTTCCCCCCCCTTCCCCCCCTCCCCTTTCCCCCTCCTTCCCCTCCCCCCCCCCTTCCTCCTCCCTATCAGGTTGGATTGAAAATGGTTACTTATGTAAGTTTATCTACGATGCTATAATATTATAATGTATTAAGGTGTACTGTTAAGTGATACTTCTGATATTTGCACAATTGGAATATCTGATAGGCAATGACTACAGGTTGAAGGTTGATTTTAATGTCATTTTCTTCTATACTTTGAATGTCTTAAATCACTCTGTAAAGTAATGCTGATTTGTTTAATAAAATTTTCTGTTAAAAAAAAAAAAAAAAATTTTAAAAAGTGTGTTTTTTCCCCAAAAAATGCGTTTGAAAAATCGCTGCGCAAATACTGTGTAAAAAAAAATGAAACACCCACCATTTTAACCTGTAGGGCATTTGCTTTAAAAAAATATATAATGTTTGGGGGTTCAAAGTAATTTTCTTTAAAAAAAAAAATAATTTTTTCATGTAATCAAAAAGTGTCAGAAAGGGCTTCGTCTTCAAGTGGTTAGAAGAATGGGTAATGTGTGACATAAGCTTCTAAATGTTGTGCATAAAATGCCAGGACAGTTCAAAACCCCCCCAAATGACCCCATTTTGGAAAGTAGACACCCCAAGCTATTTGCTGAGAGTCATGTCGAGTCCATGGAATATTTTATATTGTGACACAAGTTGCGGGAAAGAGACAAATTTTTTTTTTTTTTTTGCACAAAGTTGTCACTAAATGATATATTGCTCAAACATGCCATGGGAATATGTGAAATTACACCCCAAAATACATTCTGCTGCTTCTCCTGAGTACGGGGATACCACATGTGTGGGACTTTTTTGGGAGCCTAGCCGCGCACGGACCCCGAAAACCAAGCACCGCCTTCAGGCTTTCTAAGGGCGTAAATTTTTGATTTCACTCTTCACTGCCTATCACAGTTTCGGAGGCCATGGAATGCCCAGGTGACACAAACCCCCCCCCCAAATGACCCCATTTTGGAAAGTAGACACCCCAAGCTATTTGCTGAGCGGTATAGTGAGTATTTTGCAGACCTCACTTTTTGTCACAAAGTTTTGAAAATTAAAAAAAGAAAAAAAAACATTTTTTTTCTTGTCTTTCTTCATTTTCAAAAACAAATGAGAGCTGCAAAATACTCACCATGCCTCTCAGCAAATAGCTTGGGGTGTCTACTTTCCAAAATGGGGTCATTTTAGGGGGGTTTGTGCCACCTGGGCATTCCATGGCCTCCGAAACTGTGATATGCAGTGAATTCCACATATGCCCATGGTCTGTGTGAGCAATATATCATTTAGTGACAACTTTGTGCAAAAAAAAAATTGTCACTTTCCCGCAACTTGTGTCAAAATATAAAATATTCCATGGACTCAACATGCCTCTCTGCAAATAGCTTGGGTGTCTACTTTCCAAAATTGGGTCATTTGGGGGGGTTTGTGCCATCTGGGCATTTTATGGCGTTCAAAACTGTGATAGGTAGTGAGGAGTAAAATCAAAAATGTACGCCCTTAGAAATCCTGAAGGCAGTGATTGGTTTCGGGGCCCCGTACACGGCTAGGCTCCCAAAAAGTCCCACATATGTGGTATCCCCATACTCAGGAGAAGCAGCTAAATGTATTTTGGGGTGCAATTCCACATATGCCCATGGCCTGTGTGAGCAATATATCATTTAGTGACAACTTTTTGTAATTTTTTTTTTTTTTTTTTGTCATTATTCAATCACTTGGGACAAAAAAAATGAATATTCAATGGGCTCAACATGCCTCTCAGCAATTTCCTTGGGGTGTCTACTTTCCAAAATGGGGTCATTTGTGGGGGTTATGTACTGCCCTGCCATTTTAGCACCTCAAGAAACGACATAGGCAGTCATAAATTAAAGGCTGTGTAAATTCCAGAAAATGTACCCTAGTTTGTAGGCGCTATAACTTTTGCGCAAACCAATAAATATATACTTATTGACATTTTTTTTACCAAAGACATGTGGCCGAATACATTTTGGCCTAAATGTATGACTAAAATTTAGTTTATTGGATTTTTTTTAGAACAAAAAGTTGAAAATATCATTTTTTTTTCAAAATTTTCGGTCTTTTTACGTGTATAGTGCAAAAAATAAAAATGGCAGAGGTGATCAAATACCATCAAAAGAAATCTCTATTTGTGGGAAGAAAAGGACGCAAATTTCGTTTGGGTACAGCATTGCATGACCGCGCAACTAGCAGTTAAAGCGACGCAGTGCCAAATTGTAAAAAGTGCTCTGGTCAGGAAGGGGGTAAATCCTTCCGGGGCTGAAGTGGTTAAACACATTGCACTCAAAAGCAGACCTTAAGTGCATTGCAACAACACAATGCATAGCAGTATCATCTATACTAAAGCATTACTCTGTCATAAGCAGTGCAATGAAGGGTTAATATACCTGACAGGATCACCTACACTAGGCCACTGACCTGTAAAGGTTAAAAACAGCAAATCCAAGCCTTAGGCCTCATGTACACTGCTGCTGGTAAACGGACGTTTAGGAGCAGTTGGGCATTTTTTTCAACTGCTCCTAAACTCTCCTCTATGTTATCTTAACAGTACATGTACACAGGGTTGTTTCTAGGCAGTTGAGTTTAGAGGCCTTTTTTGGAAAGCAAAAAAATGAGTTCAGACGCTGAGTTTAGAAGCATTTCAAGCACCAAATGCTTCTAAACACAGTAACTCGTGTTTAGCCGCGTTTCATTTACAGGCGTTTTTCATGTTTGGCTATTTTGAAAAAAAAAAATAATAATTTTTTTCCCCAAATGCTTCTAAATGCAAAACGCGGCATTTAAATGCAGCAAAACAACCGTTTTAAATGTGGGTCACTATCTGTCAAGTTAAATAGTTCAGGAGAGGTTGTAAAAATTTCTGTGTACATTAAGCCTTAGACCATTAACACAGTGATCCCAAACCTATAAAGCCAGGCCTTGCTGAGATACAGGAAAAACACAACTTTGCAGCAAACGCTTGTATATCAGTTCATGCGTTAATAGTCCTACAAACAAAACCTGTGAGGCAAAATGAAACAGACAGAACTATACACAGCCGTTGGCAGCTTGCATATTAACAGCATAAGGAACCAGATACACCATGACAGCCTCTGGATAGCTTACCTGCTTTGTGCAGCACCCTTCCCTCACTGGCTCTAAGGGGGGGTGGCAGAGGCCCTATTCCTGAACAGGTGGCCACCAATCCATCTGCAGGCAGCGGCCTGGAGCTCCCGGCCACTACTACAAGGGACCAGAAGTTACCCCAACGTTATCTTGCTGCTCCCTGCCGACTGGAAGCCCGATGTGCACCCCATCCACACATCCATCAGGAAAGGGCAACCCGCAGTCCAGCCATAGGAAGCAGACAAGGAACCATCTTGGAAGGGGGCAGTCCTGACAATAATGCCAGCATTTTGCAAGGGAAACTAAACATACCCAAAGCCAGACTAACTAAATAGTGTGTGTGGGGCCACAACTCACCATCCGGGCCTGGGGGGGTCTTCCTCATATGGAAGTTTTACAACTGAACGGAGGGGCTTTGTCACAGGACAGAGGCTGAACCTGCGCGGCGGGCCAGATGAATCCAGCAAGGTGAGTCCAAAAATAAAAATCTTTGTTTTACAGCTATAACCATTTGAAGAACAAAAAGAGAATGTCTCCTGGCGGCCTGGAGGGAGTTGGCCCACCCTTTGCAGCTATAACAGCTTCAACTCTTCTGGGAAGAGGTTTAGAATTGTGTCTGTGGGAATGTTTTGACCATTCTTCCAGAAGCGCATTTGTGAGGTCAAGCACTGATGTTGGATGAGAAGGCCTGGCTCGCAATCTCTGCTCTAATTCATCCCAAAGGTGTTCTATTGGGTTGAGGGCAGAACTCTGTGCAGACCAGTCAAGTGACTCCATCCTAAACGCACCCATCCATGTCTTTATGGACCTTGCTTTGTGCACTGGTGCGCAGTCATGTTAGAACAGGAAGGGGCCATCCCCAAACTGTTCCCACAAAGTTGGGAGCATGAAATTATCCAAAATGTCTTTGTATGCTGACGCCTTAAGAGTTCGCCTGCCTATACACGCACATGAACTTTAATGGCATGCCAGTCTTAGTCCGTAGGGTTCAATATTGAGTTGGCCCACCCTTTGCAGCTACAACAGCTTCAATGCTTCTGAGAAGGCTGTCCACAAGGTTTAGAAGTGTGTCTATAGGAATGTTTGACCATTCTTCCAGAAGCACATTTGTGAGGGCAGGCAATGATGTTGGACAAGAAGGCCTGACTCGCAGTCTTCTCTCTAATTCATCCCAAAGGTGTTCTATTGGGTTGAGGTCAGGACAGTCCAGTTTCTCCATCCTAAACTCGCTCATCCACACTATATTGCCAAAAGTATTTGGCCACCCCTCCAAATCATTTGGTGGAGGGGGGATTATGGCGTGTAAGTATCTGGCCCAAATGTGGGTGCATGCCATTTCTATTAATCACAAGCTTCTGTGGTCTTTTGGTGTATTCAATAATAGATTTGTACCTTCCAACCTGAAAAAGAGGGACATTTTGACTCATTCCTTGAGTCATACCATGGCAGAAGATTTATGTCTTGGAGACTTATGCCTCGTACACACGATCGGACTTTCCAGCAGACTTGGTCCGACGGTCTTTCCGCCGGACTTTCCGGCGGACTACCTGAACGGACGGACTTGCCTACACATGACCGGACTTTCCGGCAGGCTAGGTCTGCCCGTCTTTCCGACGGACTTTCGCCGTAGTTACGGCGGACTTTCAGAATGAACGGACTTGCCCACACACGGCCAAGTCCGTTCATTTTGAACGTGACTCGGGTACGACGGGACTAGAAAAGGAAGTGAATCTCGCCGCTTTTATCAGCGAGATTGACACCTTGCGAGCCCCGTCGCGGGGCCTCCCAGGCCCTTAGGTCTAGTATGGATTTTAAGGGCAACTCCCAACGCCGAAAAAAAGGCGTGGGGTTCCCCCTAAAATCCATACCAGACCCCGATCCGAGCACGCAGCCCGGCCGGTCAGGAAAGGGGGTGGGGACGAGCGAGCGCCCCCCCCCTCCTGAACCGTACCAGGCCGCATGCCCTCAACATGGGGGGTGGGTGCCGATGGCTCAGGAACTAGCTTCCGTCTGTTCCTGCAGTTCTCTGGAAAATAGCCAGTAACCGTGAAAGTCCTTCAAGGAAGTGGGCACCCACGGAGCGGTCCAAAGGTTCCGGTGGCTCTTTTGAGTGTCCCGGGAATGCCCGAGGTGGGTTCGCCAGCTGTTGGGAGGGTCTGAGTCCTCCCTACAGGGAGCATGATGGCGTCATGCTGACACTTCTCACTCGTGACCCGAGTTTCTTCAGAGCATGCGCAGACACCTGTTGGGTATCCTTAAATAGCCCATGCGCAGTGCAACGCTTTGACGTCTGCGCTTGGGCAAGCAGGTGTCCGCATGAAAAATTAGCAGCCATACATACAAAATAGCAAACACAACAGTACTAAGGCTAGCCGGTCGGGGAGTGCAGAGGTCCCAATGGTCACACAATTTTTAACATTAAACTTACCAA
Source organism: Lithobates clamitans (assembly GCA_037952925.1). Lineage (NCBI taxonomy): Eukaryota > Metazoa > Chordata > Amphibia > Anura > Ranidae > Lithobates > Lithobates clamitans. Next base: position 4,212,056 of record JBBGZY010000378.1, on the reverse strand, counting down.
AAACAAAACCCCCCCAGGCAAACATAAAAAAATAAGGAATGAAAATAATAATACATTTTTTTTCTTTTTTATTATTTTCATTCTTTATTTTTTGTTTGCCTTGGGGGGAGTTTTTTGTTTTTTTGTTTTTGGTAAGTTTAATGTTAAAAAGTCATACCTGGACACAGCTCGTGGGATTAAACCAATAAATATATAAATATAAATAATTGAAAAGCTCCCATATAGTCTGCCTGAAAAGTGGATTTCTCAAGGCTCCAAGTATAAAGAGGATCATCATGTCTCTTTCCCACCATTCAGTTTCTTCACTGGATTTATTATCAACCAAGCAAAGACTAGAAATTATTCGAGCTTCATATTCTCTACATGCAGCAACCAAGTTACAGCAAATACAGAGAAGATGGGAGCAAGGTATGGCAACAGACCATCAGTGTCAGTCAGAAAGACGGAGGTGTCAGCCACTAATTCAACTCCACAAGTGAGCAGCTCTGAAAAGAAATCCATGGAACCAGGCAGTCCATGTCCAATTCATAATAAACCACACTCACTGTCAAAGTGTCGTGGGTTCAGAAGCAAGCACATTGGTGAACGTAAAGCGTACCTGAAAGAAAATGATATCTGCTTCAGATGCTGTGCGTCCAGCAAACATTTTACTAAACACTGCAAAGCTAACATAAGCTGCAGAGAATGTAACAGTGACCAGCATATCTCAGCATTGCATCCAGGCCCAGCTGCTTGGGCAGCAGAGACTCTTATAACCGGAAAAGAGCAAGGTGGGGAGAAAGATGAAGTTACCCCATCCACTATTGTATCCAAGAGTACAGAGGTATGGGCGGAAGGGACAAGGCCCAGATCATGTTCCAAGATTTGTTTAGTTACTGTGTATCCCTCTAACAAACCTGACTGTGCAGTGAAAATGTATGCAGTGTTAGATGATCAGAGTCATTACCAAATCAGAGTTCTTTAATATGTTTAACATTAGTGGTGAAACATTTTCCTACACTCTAAAAACATGCTCAGGCATTATGGAGAAAACAGGGCGTAGGGCGTCCAACTTCACTGTTCAGTCTATTGATAAGCAAATACACATAGAACTTCCCACACTCATTGAATGTGACATGATACCTGATGACAGGTCAGAAATTCCAACACCTAAGGATACGTAGCATTTCTCTCATCTGAAATCCTTAAAAGACAAGATCCCAGAACTTGACCCTAATGCCCAAATACTTCTCTTGCTAGGAAGGGATATCCTAAGGGTGCACAAGGTACGTGAGCAGATTAATGGACCCCATAACGCGCCTTATGCACAATGTTTAGATTTAGGTTGGGTTATAGTTGGGGAAGTATGCTTAAGAGGATTTAATAGATCAGTAGATGTGAACTCTTTCAAGACAAATGTGCTGCCTAGTGGACACACTTCTCTGTTCAGCCCTTGCACTAGCTTTATGCAGGTTTTTTGATGCTTACAAACAACAGCCATGCACCCCATCACTATGCTATTTAGGAACTGCAACTCAGTGTAGACAGTTTGGTGATAATGTGTTTGTTAGAACTTTAAATGATGAAAAATCTGCTCTGTCTATTGAAGATAAAATGTTCCTTCATGCAGTTAAAAAAAAGATGTTTGAAAAGAAAACTATTGGGTAACACCCCTACCTTTTCGCTTGCCACTTCCTAGACTGATAAACAATATAAAGCAAGCACAAAAAAGATTCCTGGCTCTACAATGTTCTCTTGCAAAAACATTTTGTGGGGTTTATGCAGAAGATCTTTCACAATGACCAAGCAGAACCTGCCCCACCATTGGAAACAGAAGCCGGGAAGGGGGAGATGCTGGATCACACCATCTTGTTACAAGTCATTAAAGAGCAACAGGTGCAGCAGAAACATCTTCTCGATCAGCAGGAGAAGCTGTTGGCTGTGATCAAGGAGCAGCACATGGAGATCCACCAGGTTCAGCAAGGTGACAAAGCAGACGGCCTTGCTCCAGAACATCTACAGAGTAAAGAAGAGATAAAAGCGGGAAGAGCAGAAGATAAAGATGCCACTATTGATAAGGAGTCATGCCAAACCCACAGAAGGAAGAACAGAGAAAAGATACAGAGGGAGTCGCCTTGCCCGCATCTGAGATGAAAGCAGTGCAGGAAAATGCTGTCCTTCAGAACAATATTGATCTGAATATTGTGAAAAAAGCCCAAAAGTCCGAGGTGGTGAAAAAGTCAAAGGACCATCTCACTGTTCAGAGGGGTGGCATTCCACAGAAAAAAAGCAGAAGCCAAAGTTCCAGCTGAGCAGGCGATCTGTATACAGAAGCCAGTGCAGGAAGAGGAGGGGGCAGGGAAGAAGCAAGTTCAGAACCTTGCTGACACCTTTTGGAAACGTTGGAGGCAAGAGTATTTATCATTACTCCAAACAAAAAGAAAGTGGAAAGAGGAGAAACCAAATGTTGAAGAAGGAGATCTTGTGTTGTTGAAACACCCGCAAGCAAAGTGCAATGATTGGCCAATGGATCTTGTCGTGAAAACCATTTCCAGCGATGACAGTAGAATTTGCAAAGTAAAGGTCAAAATCATTAAACAAGAAATTGCTAAAGTATATCTCAGGCCTGTCTCAGATTTGATTGTTCTTGTACCAACGATAGAGTCACCTGCTTGAATAGTACAGTAATTCATAGATTACTGTATATAGTAGTGGTATATATTTATACCAGGCGGGGAGTGTGCTGTCTATCATAGGATTGTCTATGTAGGATTGTCATTTTGAGGACACCTGGTGGTTTCATGTTGCAATTGCAGTTCAGTTCCTCACAGGAAGTCTTGCCTTTGTTAATAAAGTTTCTTATTGAACAACGTAAAGTTTTTACCTCAGTTACAGAAGCCATTTTAGTTCTAATGCAGATAACTCAAGATCTTCAAATTTGCCTCTAGATACACAAATGCCTGTAAGTCTATTTATTATTTCCCAAAGTTAATTTTACACTTTGACTGCACTGTTATGTGTTTGATATATGATTTAACCACCTCACTACAGGGCACTTTAACCCCCTTCCTGCCCAGACCAATTTTCAGCTTTCGGTGCTCTCATACTTTGAATGGCAATTACTCAGTCATGCAACACTGTACCCAAATGAAACTTGTGTCCTTTTTTTTTTACACAAATAGAGCTTTCTTTTGGTGGTGTTTAATCACTAATGGGTTTTTTTATTTTTTGTGCTATAAATAAAAAAAGACCATACATTTTGTGAAAATTTGCCTTTTTCTTTGTTTTTGTCATAAAATTTAGCACATTAGTCATTTTTCTTCAAAAATTTTAGCCAAAATTTATACTGCTATATATCTTTGGTAAAAATAACCCAGATTAGTGTATATTAGTTGGTCTTTGTGAAAGTTATAGAGTCTACAAACTATGGTGCCAATCACTGAAAATGGAAAATATCTGATCAGGTCTTCAGTACATCAGGTGAATCTCATTTCTTGAGGTACTAAGGCCTCTTTCACATGGATGGAGCGTCCGTTCAGGTCCGCCTAAAAAACTGACAGGCGGACCTGAACGGACGCTCTATAGACCTCTAGACATGTCCGCTGACATCCGACCCGATCCGAAAAAGTGTGATGGAGGAAAAACCTACTTTTCCATCTGTCTGCGGATCGGATCGGGTGACGATGGACTCTACGGTCTGTTTTAATCCGATCCCCCATAGGGGAGAGCGGCGTTCTGACAGGTCCGTCGCTGCACAGTGTGCAGCAACGGACCTGTCATCTGCCTGCTCAGCGGGGATCGACTGAGCAATCCCCCTCTGAGCAGAGCGGGCTCCGTACACGGACACGTCTGTGTGAAAGAGCCCTAACAAGTCAGAAAAGTACAAATACCCCCCAAATGACCCCTTTTTAGAAAGTAGACATTCCAAGGTATTAAGTAAGTAGCATGGTGAGTTTTTTTAAGTTGTAATTTTTTCCCACAATTCTTTCCAAAATTAAGATTTTTTTTTTTTTTTTTTTCAAAACTGTCATATTAAATGGTTATTTCTCTCACAGAGCATATGCTTACAACAAATTACATGTCAAAATACATTCTGCTACTCCTCCTCAGTATGGGGATACCACATGTGTGGGACTTTTACACAGCCTGGCCACATACAAAGGCCCAACATTGAAGTAGCACCATCAGGCGATCTACGAGCATAACTTGCACATCTCATTTCTCAACCACCTATTACAGTTTTGAAGGCCCTGGAGCACCAGGAAAATGGAATTGCCCACAAAATGACCCTATTTTGGAAAGATAACACCCCAACGTATAATCTATGAGGCATAATGAGTCTTTTGAACGGTTATTTTTTTTCCAGACGCTTTTGCAAAATGTGGAAAAAAAATGAAAACACATTTTTTTTTTTTACACAAAGTTATCCATTTATAAGATATTTCCAACACATAGCGAATACATAGCAAAAATGACACCTCAAAATACATTCTGCTACTCCTCCTGAGTATGGCGATACCACATGTGTGGGACTTTTACACAGCCTGGCCACATACAAAGGCCCAACATTGAAGTAGCATTATCAGGCGATCTATGAGCATAAATTGCACATCTCATTTCTCAACCGCCTATTACACTTTTGAAGGCCCTGGAGCACCAGGACAATGGAATTACCCACAAAATGACCCCATTTTGGATAGAAAACACCCCAAGTATAATCTATGAGGCATAATGAGTCTTTTGAACGGTTATTTTCTTTCCAGAAGTTTTTGGAAAATGTGGAAAAAAAATAAAAACCCATTTTCTTTACACAAAGTTGTCCATTTATAAGATATTTCCAACACATAGCAAAAATGACACCCCAAAATACATTCTGCTACTCCTCCTGAGTATGGGGATACCACATGTGTGAGACTGTTACACAGCTTGGCTACATACAGAGGCCCAACATCCAAGCAGCACCATCAGGCGTTCTAGGAGCATACATTACATAGATAATTTCCTGGCAACCTATCATTTTTGAAGGCCCTTCATATTTCTAATACATAGCATGTACATACCAAGAATTACAATCCAAAATAAATTCTATTGCGGAAAAGGGTAAAAAAAAAGTATTACCTGTGCTTTTAGTAGGTTCCACAGAAGAGAGCAATGGTCCAGGCAGCAGTCAGGGATGTGCTTAGCGACAACAATAGTAATTATCCAGGCAGCAGGCAGGAATTTTGTCTGTGGTCAGCACAAGGATATTGTCAGCACAGCCAAAGCATTTGTCCATAGAAATTGTCCAGGCAGAGACAGCCAGCACAGCCATAATATTGGTCCTGGTACACTGTTACCTGCAGACACTCATTATTGTACCGCTCTACAGCCCTTCATTAACATACTGCCTCTTGCTACAGCTAATTATTTGCATAGTCCAGGTAGCAGGCAGAGGTGCGGTCCCTTCATGCGGCAGGCAAAGGCATGATGGCAGTAAGTCAGCAGCAGGCTGAGGGCCACAATCGGGTAAGACCTGTGCACAAGGGCACAGGGGTAGAGGCTTCGACCCACCCAAATCTCTATGAAGCCTCTGGACTCCAGACCCTAGTCCAGAAATTACAAAACCCGAATATAAACAAAAAAAATAGTTTTCTCCATCCGGAAAAACTATTCTGGAGCCCCTTGCATATGTGAGACCCCTGTGTACTACAGTAGCAGGGCAACAGATCAGTCCAAGCGGTAGGCAAAAGCATAATCCATAAATCAGGCCAGGGTCAGTTCACATGGAAGCAGTCCAAACGGTAGGCAGAGGCATAGTCACAAAACAGGCCAGGGTCAGTTCACGTGGAAGCAGTCCAAACGGTAGGCAGAGGCATAGTCAAAAAGCAGGCCAGGGTCAGTTTACGTGGAAGGCAGTGACATGGTTACTTGGGGAAGCATGGAAAATGGTCAGCACAGATGATGAAAATGGGGAAAATATGGGCTAATATTTTAGGGATGTATGATAAAGTTCAAAGCCTTCACCAATGCAAAGGCCAGGTTGGGAGGGACACTGGGGACAATGGAAGCTGGTATCTTTTTGAAATCCTCTACTGCTGCACACGCGACATCTTTTTTGCCATCTTCGGCCTGCTTCAGATGGTGGAATGTTGTACGGGAAGTGGCGTCCATGAAGTCGGCTAACAGAATCAGAGCGAAGGTCTTCTGGGGGGGGGGGGGGTCTTTGTTGATAGATGAGGGACATGACTACTTCTTCTATGAATTTTAGGAAGGGGGCGGCTTTCTGTGGATTTGGTGTAGACTATGTAGGAATTATAAACGGCCAAATGGATGAGATAAATTGCTACCTTCTTGTACCAGAATCGGGACCTCCTTATTAAATAGGGCTGAATCATTTGATCATTGAAATCCACCCCCCATGTAGAGATTATAATCTTGGACACATGTCGGTTTTTCAATGGGACCTCGTCTTCGCTGAACTACAACTGTAGTGTCATTGTGAATGGTGGACGTCATGTGCATGTTCCTGTTATCCTTCCACCTCAAGGCCAGCACTTCATTGCATCTCAGTGTTGCTCTTTCTCCCCTTTGCAGCTTTTTGTTTACTATGGATTGTGGAAAGCCCTTCCTATTTCTTCTTGAGGTTCCGCAGGCCAGGGTTTTTTCGATGTATAGGTGTCTGAAAAGGGGCAGGCTGGTATAAAAGTTGTCAAGGTATATATGATATCCTTTTTTCAGAAGTGGGTAAGCCAGGTCCCATATGATTTTTCCAGTTGTGCCTATGTAGGCCGGGCACTCAGGGGGCTGGAGCTGGGAATCTCTTCCTTCATATATGCGGAACGCATAAAGATATCCATGGCTCTCTCACAGAGCTTGTAAAATTTTACTCCTTATTTGGCCTTTTTGCTAGGAATATATTGTTTTATTCCTAGCCGGCCTGAAAATGGTACCAGGGACTCATCCACACATATCTGCTTCTCGGGGACATAGAGTTCTGCAAATCGTTGGGAAAATAAATTTATCAGTGGGCGAATTTTATATAGCTTATCGGAATTTGGATGATTGCCGGGAGGGCACTGGGTGTTGTTGTTAAAATGAAAGAATCTCATAATCATCTCATATCGGGACCTGGGCATTACGGCAGAATACATGGGCATGTGGTGGGTGGGGTTGGTGGACCAATAGGCATGTCTTTCATTTTTTTTTTGTAAGTCCCATGTTTAGGGCGAGGCCCAAAAACAATTTGAACTCCTCCAAATTCAGATCTCTCCACTCAAACAGACAGGCATAAGATGATTGGGGGTTGTTGGCAATATACTGCTGGGCATACAAATTTGTCTGGTCCACAATGAATTGCAGCAAAATGTTGGGCAAAAACAGATGAAAGCAATCGATCTCTGTGAAATTTTGGGTGTTGGCCTGCATACCTGGCTGTGCTGTGAAAGGGGGAATTATTGGTGATCTTGAGTCGGAAGGCAGCCATGTTGGGTTGGCAAGACCATCTGGCATGTATGTAGCGGCCCTGGCTCTTGGGGGACGTGACACTCCAGTAGTTGGGGGAGTTGAACTTCCTGCGCTGGTACTCAGGCGTGATGTGGCAGCACTGGTACTGGTATATAAAGAGTGCTGCGCAAATAAAAGTCCTTAAACAAACATACAAAGGATAAAAGTTTATTGGCAGGATAAGAGGACAGGAACCATCGGTGACAGTATAGATATCTGGATGGTGACTTTTTCCCTCCACCGTTCTTAGATGGCCCCTCACCTCAGATATTCGACCTGAAACAGGTCACACCGCTTGTATGATTGGATGGATCAATCTGTATAATTGGTAATAACTCCTTCACCTCCTTCACCTCCCAGTACTCAGTATAATGGCAGATGATGAATATGAAATAAAAAGGCAAAACATAGTGTTCTCCGTGGCTACTTTATTTTGAATGATAAAAAGCTGAAATGCAATTTATAACACTCACAGAATACCGGCACTCCGATCTGAGTGCCGGCCAGCAGGCTTGTGATCGTGTCTGTCGGATGACCGCGGGTGACGTCATACGCTCCTAACCCTCGTACGCGTTACGTCCTGTGGGCGGGACTTCATCGGCGTGGGGCGGGATGCGCTATGACGGCCCGCATTGTTAATAATCTGTGCCATGGTGACGGCGGCACCAATCAAAAGAGCAGGAACAGTAATCAGGAAGTCAGGCGCCTCCCTATCACTGCATCTTAACCATTAGTTCCTATTACCCTTCCCTCCAAACGGGAAACAAGAGAATCAATACCGCCAGCAGCAGACAGATGACACAAAATGTAAATTATATAAAGATGGTTGATTGCAATACCCGGATAGCATATCTCATTATGCACAGTAAACCATCTTAATCTCTAGATTTAAAATTATAAAAGACATAAAAATATTTTCATTTAAACACGCATAGACTCATGCTGCAAAATCGCATGTAAAAAAGTCGCATAAAAAAGTCACATATACGATATATATGAATAATATCAAAAGGAAAGACATCAACCCACGGGCATCGGCTAAACGCGATCACATGTACAGGATCAAAAAAGGCCTAAATTAAAAATAAAAATTGGAAATAAAAATAAATAATAAAAAATCATTATCTATTAGAAATAAAACAATTTAAATCAAAATCAACATTCATTCCAAAGGGGGAGAGAACTTTGGTCTCATAGATCCAGAATGATTCCCTACGGCTAAGCTGCCTGATGTAATGGCCACCCCTCCAGTGTCGCGGCACCTTTTCTATCCCCCAGAATTTAAGGCATTTGGGGTCTCTTTGATGACAAAGGCGAAAGTGCCTGGACACACTGTGGGTCTTTACCCCCCGCTTGATGTTGCTAATATGTTCTCCAATTCTTACGTGGAGTGCTCTTGAGGTCCGGCCCACATACTGGAGGCCACAATCGCACTCCAGCATGTAGACCACCCCCACTGATGAGCACATAATCAGACCTTCAATTTTATAGCTTTTTTGTGTTGCATATGAAACAAACTCCTTCCGTCTCTTTATATTTCTGCAGGCCTTCCTGCATGTGGCACATTTCCCACATGCGGACAGAAAAAACCGGACAGAAACCCGAACAATCCACTGGTCACGGTCTTGGGCGGGTCAATGACCCCTGGTGCTACCCGATCCCGTAAAGATGGAGCCTTACGGTAAATGAACCGAGGATGATCGGGAAGGACCGGTCCTAGGGTCCTATCTCCTTTGAGAATAGGCCAATGTCTAGCTATGATATGTTCTAATTTTTTATACTGGATATTATAATCAAGTATAATACGATAGCTTGATACATTAGCGTTATCCTCCAAGGGTTTAACCTTGTCTGCGACTACAGTATTCCTATCAATTGCCAATACCTTGGCTATTTCTGTATCCACCAAAGCTTGGGAATACCCTTTTTCCTTTAACCTATCCGCGAGCACCTGCGACTGTACCAGGAAATCTTCATCTGAAGTACAGTTGCGGCGCAAGCGGATAAATTGGCCTCTCGGTATATTGCAAAGCCAAGATTTATGGTGACAACTGGTCAGAGGGATATATGCATTCCTATCAGTTGTTTTAAAATGATTCCTGGTATGGAAAACTCCCTCCCCCTTAAATATTTCAAGGTCAAGGAATATGATCTGTTGGTGGCTAATCGTCCAAGTTAACTCGATGTTTTTGTTATTGGCATTCAACCCATCCATAAAGGTCTGCAGACTGGGCATATCCCCCTCCCAAACCATAATTAGGTCATCTATATATCGTCTGTAACACGACAATTGTGGTGGGGAGTCATGAAAAATAGTGTCCTCCTCCCAGTGGGCCATAAAAAGGTTAGCCACACTGGGAGCGAACCTTGCCCCCATGGCTACTCCTCTTGTCTGCAGGAAGAAATCGCCATTGAACCAGAAATAGTTGTTTAGCAAACAGAACTCCAAACTTTCCAATAAAAACGAAATGTGATCACTCGAGAGATTGGAGGTCTAACTGAATCAAGGGCCTGTTTGTGATCAATAATAGTATAAAGAGAACCCACGTCTGCAGTGATAAGAATGCTAGACGGGGTACATGGAAGAGTCGATAAAATTTGAAGGATTTGCTTAGTGTCCCGTAAAAACGATTTGGTTTTTAGAACGAGTGGCTGGAGAAAGAAATCCAGATATTTTTTTTTTTTTTTTTTCTCCGTGGCTACTTTATTTTGAATGATAAAAAGCTGAAATGCAATTTGTAACACTCACAGAATACCGGCACTCCGATCCGAGTGCCGGCCAGCAGGCTTGTGATCGTGTCTGTCGGATGACCGCGGGTGATGTCATATGCTCCTAACCCCCACTGGTACTGGGCCTGGGCATTGGTTCGCGGGGCCTATCGCTGGCGGCAACACTAGTACTGGGCCTTTGTTCCTGGGGCCTATTGCTGGGGGCAGCGCTGGTACTGGGCCTTTGTTCCTGGGCCTATTGCTGGCGGCAGCGCTGGTACTGGACCTGGGAATATAATCCTGGTTGCTGGAGGCTGCCTGGTTTCCAGAGTGTTGTGCCCTTTTAGGAGGGACCCATTCTTCATCCGAATCATTACTACTCTCGATCGGTTCAAATGCTGAAATTGATTCGGAATCAGAATTAGAATCTGATGAGAACTCCCTGGTGCTCTCATCAGTCATGGAGAGGATCTGGAACGTCTCCTCACTGTTATATACTCTTTTGGACATGGCTGTGTGGCGGGTAGCTGTGCAACGGGTGACAGATGGGTGGCAGGTGACGGTCACTGATGGGCTGTGCGATGGGTGGCAGGTGACGTTCATTGATAGGTGATGATGGTGTGATGGGCGATGGTCACTGATGGGTGACAGGCGATGGTCACTGATGGGTGACAGGCCACGGACGGTGACGGGTGATGGTCACAGATGGGTGACAGGCGACGGTCACTGATAGTGACGGTGATGGGTGACAGGGCACGGTCACTGATGGGTGACGGGTGACAGGGCACGGTCACTGATGGGTGACGGGTGACAGGGCACGGTTACTGATAGGTGACGGTTGCCCTGCTGATGGTCACTGATGGCAGTCTCTTATGTGACTGGCTCACTTTTATGGGGTGACTGTTGGGTGACAGATGACAACTGGGGGGGGCGATGCAACAGGTGTGGTGTTGGTGCAGACACTACTAAACATAGATCTGTAACTCACTGCTCCTAGCTCTTCTCTCCTCACACTGGAAACGGTGTGTGAGGAGAGAAGAGCTGGTAACAGCTAGTTACCGCTCTGTGTTTACATTTAGTGATAGGCTGTGAATAGATCACAGCCGATCACGTGGTACACAGCCCTGGCCAATAGCTGTTTACTATCATTGGTGACGAGCAGTGTTCCCAGGAACACGCCGCCACCGACGCGCACGCGCAGCGCGCTCACGATCATGCGCCGTGTAATGTGGGGAGTTAGCATCCATGATCGGCCGTGACTTATTGCAAAGTGTCACATGTAATACATATTGAAATTCTAAGTTTCTCTGATGGTCTTGTAGTTTACAGAACTACTGATAGAAGTAAATTCAGTTTTGGAATAAAACACATCACTATTTCTGTCTGTTTTGTTAACTGGCTGTCAGTTAGTATGACAGCACAGGTGTGCTTACAGGTGTCAGCTATTATTTAGTTAAAAACCTTTATCCCAAAAGAAAAAAAAATGTTGCTATAACTGCTTAAAAGTGGTAGCTGGAGTTCAATTTTAATCTGTTATTCAAGGCCATCTAAACATACTAGTGCATCTTTCCACAGGTTTAAATGCTGCTTTCCTTCATAGAGTAGAGCTAGCGCTGTCTGTTCCTCCTTCCCTGCAGGTGCTTCTTCAGCAAGTGGTGTGCTGAAGGGGCACCCATGCGGGCAAGCTCCTGAGCCAGGCTGTATGCATCCTTAGACACAAACAGTCGGGCTCCGCCACACGGCCCACTCTTTCCTCACAGGATTTCACAGGAGACAATGGCTCCCGCTGCTCTCAGAGTCTCCTGTGAGACCAGGAAGAGACAGCAGCAGAGCGGCAGATGGTCTCAGTGCTGGATTGAGAGATAACTCAGGTAAGTGTTTAGGGAAGTAAATGGTGGGAACCGGTATTGGAACGTCTTTTACCTTAACTCAGAGAATGAATTAAGTTAAAAAAACCTTTTGAGCTTATAACCACTTTTAGATCTTGCAGAGGATACAGTAGTGTAACATTGGCCAGCAGCAGGACAGTTTTAGAACAGGATATTGGGCCTAACTGGTGTACAGTATGTCTTGATTTTATGTTATCAGTGGGAACAGAGGGGGAGGAGTGCTTTGAACGTGAGTGATATTATGTAAGGTGTATTAGATGCAGAACGATGCAGTGACATGCTGTGAACAAAAGGCAACCACTTGCTGACTGACAAACTGTACAATAAACATCCTGGCTGCAAGTCACTATAATATTGGTATCATCTTTTACAGGCGGCAATCAGTTGTTTAGATCATAGGGGGTTTATAGCCAACCATTCCTGTTCCCCGAGCCCACCCTTTTTGAAGCCAATTGAAGCCTCAGACTCTAATCATGTGCTTCAAAAAAAAAAAAAACCCACATTGCAATCAGGGACATAACTAGAAATCACAGGGCCCATAACAAAATTTTGTATGGGGCCCCCCTGCAAACAGCCCCCCCCCCCCACAAAGAAAAAATGAACTAATGCCATTGAACAACAGATTACCACACCCATGTGGCACAGTACCCAGGTAACAGCTTATATTAATTTAGAACAATAAAGTATGCAGCATACTGTATACAGCCCCTGAAGGACACACATTGCTGACCTCCGTGCCTTCTAACCAATTTCTGTTCTGATTAAACTTATGTGTAAATACAAGACAAATAGGGGAGAAAAAAAGACGGCAATGATGAACAGTGACCCAGTGTCGAAAACTATGTCCCTTTACAGGTGCGCTCGAGTGTTCTTCCCCGCCCACTCTGCTCTCTGCTCCTGCCTCCTGCTGTTTTCGGCTGTGAGTGTCGGGACAGGGCCGGACTCGCGGAGCCCGGGAGGCTTGACTGTAAACTTACATTCCTCATCCTCACCGCAGGGGCGGATCCAGAGTCTAGTCTCGGGAGGGGCACTGCCAGAAAATACGTTTTTTTGGTGGCAATTTATTTGGGAAATGTCAGGTGTTAACTTTTCAATCATCCCAGCACCATGGTTATTATGTGTCAGGATGATTGTAGCGCATTATTTCTATTATTACATTGTTATAGAAAATGAAATAGTTCAACTCACCATAATACAGAATCAGTGGGAGCCCTGAGCGTGTCACTTGCACATCGCCTGTCACCAGATGCAGATTGTCACATCTTCTGCCACATGTTGCGGATTGTCCACTTGTCACACGTTGCAGATTGTCACTTACCACGTCACCCGCCACAAGTTGCGGATTGTCACTTACCACAAGTTGCGAATTGTCACTCGCCCCGTCACCTGCCACAAGTTGCGGATTGTCACTTGCCACAAGTTGCGGATTGTCCACTTGCCACGTCACCTGCCACACATTGCGGATTGTCTACTTGCCACATCACCTGCCACAAGTTGCGGATTGTCACTTGCCACAAGTTGCAGATTGTCCACTCGCCACGTCACATGCCACAAGTTGCGGATTGTCCACTTGCCACAAGTTGCAGATTGTCACTTGTCACAAGTTGCAGATTGTCACTTGTCACAAGTTGCGGATTGTCACTTGCCACGTCACCTGCCACACGTTGCAAATTGTCCACTTGCCACGTCACATGCCACAAGTTGCGGATTGTCACTCGCCACAAGTTGCAGATTGTCCACTTGCCACAAGTTGCGGATTGTCACTCGCCACAAGTTGCAGATTGTCCACTTGCCACAAGTTGCGGATTGTCACTTGTTACAAGTTGCGGATTGTCACTTGCCATGTCACCTGCCACACACTGCAAATTGTCCACTGGCCACGTCACTTGCCACAAGTTGCGGACTGTCCACTTGCCACATCACCTGCTACAAGTTGCGGTTTGTTCACTTGCCACGTCACCTGCCACAAGTTGCGGATTGTCACTTGCCATGTCACCTGCCACACGCTGCAAATTGTCCACTGGCCACGTCACCTGCCACAAGTTGCGGATTGTCCACTTGCCATGTCACCTGCCACAAGTTGCGGATTGTCCACTTGCCACGTCACCTGCCACAAGTTGCGGATTGTCTACTTGCCACAAGTTGCAGATTATCACTTGTCACAAGTTGCAGATTGTCACTTGCCACTTGCAAAATTGTCCACTTGCCACGTCACATGCCACAAGTTGCGGATTGTCCACTTGCCATGTCATTTTCCTGCTAAGGTGGGGAATGGGGATTGTCACTTCCTGTGTCCCAGTCTGAGTCAGGCAGCAGAGAGATGATATAATCTCTCTGCTGCCTGCACATTGAGTGAGGGCGGAACTGCTGGGATGCAGGGCGGGCGCAGGGCGGTGAGAGATGATGTCATCTCTCTGCTCCACCACCCGCTGACTGGCCAGTCCACCCACCGAGCCTCCTAGCTGGCAGCTTCCTGTCCACTCTCTCACCTGCCTGCCGAGCCGCCCAGCTGCGTCCGCTTGCACAGTCAGTGTGACTGTGCGAGCGCTGAGCAGACAGGCAGCTCGGCGGCTCACCCACCGCGCCGCAGTCACTTGCACACCGACTTACCGGGCCCCACTCGGCTGCGGGCCCCATAGCGCCCACGTGGGTCGCTATGGCGGTAGTTCTGCTACTGATTGCACTCCATGTGACTGGTACCCTGCATGGAGATTAGGGGCCAGGCACATGGATTGGGGGCGTGGCACCCCTAATGCAGCCGCCACTGTTCCTAACTGACCCTTAATTCTTCCTTTGCAGTTTGTCAGCTTCCTCTAATAAAACAGCTTCTATTTTGTAGTTTAGTGACTCTATGGCTGACCTGTCCCCCCTTTTTTTATAGTAAGGGGGTTGCCTAATACAAAAGCCCCCTTATTGGCTCCTCTGAGCCTACTGGTCATAGATTAAGGGCATGCAGTGCATTATGGCTTAAAGAAAGGATAATATGCAAAAAAATTGTTGGAACAGCAAATCACCAACCTGCATGATCCACCTCAAATCCAAGGTAGCGGCGAACCTGAACCTCATCCCTACTCTGAAAAAAAGCACCTCAAGGTGCCTGTATATATCTGTAGATATCTTGACAAGCTCCTGTCAGTGATTAGTCTATATGACCTGAGAGCATTGAACCAGGCTATAAATCCTAATGCTATTTAAAGCACCAGTAAATTCATAATTGTAATAAACACAGAGCCGCACTGCTAATATCATGACAATATAAAAGGATATGTTATAGTGCCATAT
This sequence comes from Lithobates clamitans, assembly GCA_037952925.1. NCBI lineage: Eukaryota > Metazoa > Chordata > Amphibia > Anura > Ranidae > Lithobates > Lithobates clamitans. Next base: position 4,196,715 of record JBBGZY010000378.1, on the reverse strand, counting down.
CGGTCTATGGTAATGTTTGATTAGTTCAGATGCTGCTGAAGCCAGTGCATTCTTTAGTAAAATCGTCCAATGTCATTCCCAAGCCTACTTACTCCCTTCTAGTAAATCAGAGTGGCAATCTCTCGCATCCCTGTCCTAAACAGTGTACATTGAAACGTTTTTAAAGGAAACTAGAGTAAGTTATACAGTATATTATTTAATGGCACTGAGAAAAACATGAAAATCGACTACTACTTTAAAATGGAGTAAGATGAAGTAAAATGTTTAAAGAGTATGTAAACTCAACATTTCATTTTCCTGACATTTGTCTACTGTACCATGTACTTGTATGAAAACGTATCCTGTTCTCTTTGTATTGCTTCCTTTGTGTGAAATCTCTGGTGTTCCTGCCAGTTTCTCTGCTTTCCTATTAAAAACTGACCACACTAAACAGGAGAACTCATTATGGTCAGTTGCTTCTTCTTATGCAGCTGAAAACAGAGGGAATGTGATCACTTTAAAAAAGGGGGGAAAAAAAGGTATTTACTTTGATCCGACAATACCAGACCCTTTGAGTCTGGTATAAATCTTGAGGAGGGACTCCACGCCAAAATAAAAAATGTAAAAATCCATACCAGACCCTTATTTGAGCAAGCAGCTCGGCAGGTTAGGAAGGGGGGGGAGCGAGTGAGCGCCCCCCTCCTGAACCATACCAGGCCACATGCCCTCAACATGCTCTGCGTCCCCCCACCCCTAAGCACCTTGTCCCCATGTTGATGGGGACAAGGAAATCTTCCTGACAACCCTGGTCTGTGTTTGTCAAGGTTGTGGGTGGGGAGCTTATCGGAGTCCAGAAGCCCCCTTTAACAAGGCCACGCCCACCTTATGTGAATGAGTATGGGGTACATTGCACCCTTACCCATTTACCCAAAAAAAGTGTCAAAAAAAGTGATGCAGAGCACCCAACCCCCCACCCATGTTGAGGGCATGTGGCCTGGTATGGTCCAGGAGAGGGGGGGCGCTCACTCATCCCACCCCTTCCTGACCTGCAAGCTCAGATAAGGGTCTGGTGTGTATTTTGGGGGGGGGCACGCCATTTTTATTACATTTTGCCATGGGGTTCCCCTTCATTCTCAGAGCACAAGTCGCAAGCCAAAGTCGAATCAGTTAAGATGATGACTTTGATCCGACTTCAGTTAAGATGATGACTTTGATCCGACTTCAATGATATTGAATGGGCTGAAGTCAGACAATAGTCAGACCAGAGTAGTGCAGAAACCTTTTTCAAAATCGGACCGACTTGTGAGGACCAGTTAAGGTGACTCTCATAGGGAGCCATTGAGTTATACACATCATGCGACATGTGCTCAAAGTCAGAGCGTATGTCGCACCAGTGTGAACCGGACCTAAAACTCTATCACAAGCACTGAAGCACAGGTGCCTTCTGACCAGATTCATTATCTCACAGCTGACTAGGACAGGGCTTCTGCCAGCAACACAGGCTGTGTAACATTAGCTTAGGCCATCCATAGATGGTTCGAATCTCGGAAAGTTCCTGCTGATTCGATTTGAACCATGTATGGGCAGGCTGAATGTACCCAAGTTGACTTGGGTACAACCATCCTGCTGGCTTTAACATGCGATTATTGCTATCGGCTGTTATAACCACTAGCAACAATCACTGTGTTCTCCCTGCAGGGACAGCTTTCCCCGTCAGGAGAACACAATGGCTCTGCCGGAGGAATTCCCCTGTCAACACTGTCTGTAGTTGCAGGAGATAAATTTGCTTCGTCTTTGACTGGCCTTACTATAAAATAGAATGTGACAAGTTAGCCAGAAATCTGAAATTAAAGCGGTAGTAAACCGCATAAAAAAATAAATAAAAAAAGGTGCTGGGCAGTTTAAGTCATAATGTGCTAGAATGCTTTGCATTCTAGCACATTATTACAAACTTCAGAGAAAATGTGCTGGTGACATCACTGGCTGCATCTAAAGTAAATATCTTCTAAACTCTGCACGTTTAAGAGATATTTACAGTACCTATAGGTAAGCCTTATTATAGGCTTACCTATAGGTAAAAATTATACATGGGAGTTTACTCCCACTTTAAGATGACCAGAGATGGGTGGGTGGGTGGCTCAGGGAATATCAAAGCCAGTGAGTTAGCATGACAGCCATGCAGCTAGCACTTTTAGATTATCAGAAATGGCAAACCCTGTATTTCTCTCATGGTGTGTTTATTTTATCCTCAAATAGATTTGCTGTAAAATATGTCCTGTTAGTTTTGATGAGAACCACATATTGTGTACATATACTCATAGTTGTAAACATACAGATCTAGACAGCAGATGCTTGGAACTGAATGTGTATGCATCCTGTAAACATCACATTTCATGAAAAAAAAATTCTTCTGTTACAGTGCACAACAAATGTGATATGTTCTTACAGAAAAAATGTATGTGTTTGCATACCCTTATACAAGAAATATTATCAGCTTCCTCTGGGAGTAGTATTTTCAAATCCCATCTGGGATGCTTCCTGGAACTAACCACAGCTAGAGGATTATTTCTCCACAATATTGGGAAGGTTTCCAGGTTACACACCTTTCCTCTTGTAATTACCTTTCCCTTTCTGTACAGCACTGCTTTCGCAAAGAACACTGTGCTTTGCAATATACTTACTTAAAAGCAGTCATCATTGTGGTGTAGACAGCTGAACATAGTGATTCTTGAGGAACTCTTGGAGGTCAGCTTATTATACTTATTCAACGGCACAATGCTACACTGTATGTGGTTTATAAAGCTGGAGATTCCTTTTAGAAATACCTTGGATAATTTTGACTCTTTCCACACATAGTTAACAACTGCCTGCTATATGCAACCAAAGAACATGGGACCGCAGGCCATATAAACCCCTCCCCCAAACCCAAACCTACCCAAACAAATTAACACCAACACAACAGAATGGCTTGAACACTTTATTGGTATAAATTAAATTAACCATTTTTTAATCAATTTAATCACACATAGAATAATGAATAAACCTACTCAGTCTTAGGACTCAAGCAAATATCATAACTTTTTAACTGTAAAGTCCCCCACCAGCCAATCCTGTTGTAAACAGGATTGGCCTACCCAATAGTTGCGGCCATTTCCACACAGGATTGAAGGTCTAGATGGAACAAGTCGTTCCCCACTTTGGACAAATGAATGGAGTCAGACTTATACAAACCAGGGATACCACCGTCCAGATCAATGTGACGATATAAAAAAAATGCCAATAGTAGGCATACATTTTTCCAGAGACCTGTTAATGCGCCTTCTCACCCTCTCCAGGGGCTTCGAAAAAACAAACGTACAAAAAGGAAAAGATGGCTTAAATCGTTGAAATTCCAATGACCAATATCATCCCCTCCAGCATGAATTATATTATTGAAGGTGGAGGCCAGTGTATACAAAGCTGAGACAGCTGAAATGATAATTGACACCAGCGCAAACCTCAAATACCTTTCCAGTAAGTTGAAAAAGAGTCTGTGGGAAGTGATTGTGGTTTTCCATGTAGCAACGCTGAGATGCTCTCCTATGTGTACAGAAAACAAAGGAGTGACCAAAGATCCATACGGTCCTGTTTAAACCTGAAGAGATTAAATAGGTTGGGTCAAATGTACACATTAAACCTATCAGACTCGGGGGCGTGGCCTGACACAGCATGGAGTAGGACGTGTGGACACAGAGCTCCGTCCATTACTCCTTTTCCTAATTAATCCTGGACTTTCTAAACTAAAAATCCGGCTGGATTGCGCCCTTGGGACACCTAGAAAAGAACCATCTGGTCCCTGTGGAGGAGGAGCGCGCGACGACCCGACTGGAGCGGCGATCTCCCGCTCGGCGGCGCAATAAATTTAGACCGCGGCTTCGGCCTACCACCGGAGGTCGCGGCCATCTTGGTCCTCCCCATCTGCGGCCCTGCCTGAAGCCTGCTTCACCATACAGGTACCCAACTGCTGGATAACCCCCTGGGAGAGCTAGACAGCACTTATCCCCTTGATTACTGGCCTATTTAACCATCAGAGGCCCAAGGAGACTGACATCCATAACCAGCCTAGTTTGCGGCCTAGGCCTATGTGCTGTGAACGGCGGCCATCTTGGCACACCTTCCTCCTCTGCCTGTACTGCAGACACAGTCTGGGGTCCTGTTATTCCCCTCTCAATAGTACCTACTCGGCCCCCTGTGTCTTACAGGGCATAGCTCCAGTCTGCCAAATTCTCTGAGAGAGGAGGAGTAACACCTCGCACATTGACAAAGCAAGATTAGCTCCTGTCCCCATCTCCCCAGATACCCCAACATCTGGACATCATGTCGCCATCGAAATCTCAGAAAGCCGCCACATCTAAGTTGGATCAGTTCCGCCGGCAGGACAGGGAGGACCAGGCGGAAAATGGCGGCGACGCTGCACATGGCGAGGAGCGCACAGCGGGAGACACAGAAAAGCTGCTGGAAGCAATAACCCTCTGCAGAACATCACTTGCCTCGCAGATAGAAGAAGTCAAGGTAGACATATCCCTGATCAGACAAGACTTCCACAAACTCCGGGACCGAGTTAAAGAAACTGAAACCCGCATCAGTGACATGGAGGACACCATTCCTCCAATGAGAACGGAGGTGCACCACATGAAGCAGCAAATCCAACAACTATTCTCCAAGCAAGAAGACCTTGAGAACAGAAGCAGGAGATGTAACCTCCGCCTCATTGGACTGCCAGAGGGGGCTGAAGGTAAGGACCCCACACTATTCCTGGAGCAATTGCTCATCAAGACTTATGGTAGAGAGGCCTTCTCCCCCATGCTGGCAGTTGAAAGAGCCCACCGCATGCCCGCCAGACCACCACCACACGGAGCCCCACCAAGTAGTTTTATAGCCAAAATGCTCAACTACAGAGATAGAGACGCTGCCTTGTGACTTGCAAGGGAGAGGGGTAACATCCCCCTAGGCAACGTAAAAATAGCAGTGTGCCCTGACTTTTCGGCGGAGGTGCAGCGACGCAGACAAAATTTCATGGAAGCCAAGCGCAAGCTTAGAAACCTCAACATGAAATATGCCATGCTGTTTCCAGCGCGTCTCCGTGTGGAACACGATGGCCGTGTTTCCTTTTTTGAAGATCCTGCTGAGCTGATGGCCTGGATGGAACGCAGAAACAACTTGGAAAAGGCGGATTAAGGTGTCTGTGAGTATGTAATTATACATTAATCTTCCACACGCATACCCCTGCAATAGATGCAACAGCAACTCAATATCAAATTCCCACACTGAACACTCACCCCCATTTACTTCACCAGTTGTTATCATTGTGAAGATAACCTAAGGGGTAGAGGGACACAGTGTCTACACAAATATCCACACGTACTCCCCTATTGTGGGCTTCGATCCAGTTTATATTCTAGGGATCACTGCTGATACACAATGCTGGAACTTTCCTGGGATAACTTCTTAAGTGACCGAACTATACTCATTACTTTTTATACCTCAAAGGAGCTCTGGGCTACTACAGTCCTGCAATCCACAAGCAGAGTGCAGCGTACTCTGCCCCCATGCAAGTCTGGAATTGACGGCCTAAGAAGAAACTACCACAACAGCACCAACACCGATAATGTGCAAACTCCAGATATACACCTGAATGAAGAGAGGCTAGTCCTCTCTGTGTTTTTTTTTTTATGGAAAGAGAAGTTTAGAGGTGCACAGACACTTATCCTACTTCAAATACTTTACTTTCATTATTTTTTCTCTCAATGTGCCGTCAAGGCCGAGACTGCAAAGAAAGTTTTGTTACGGGTGAATGCTAGCATCAGTTGGGGAAGATGCAAAGCAGGGAGGGGGGAGGGGGGAGGGGGGAGGGGAAACATACAAGTTGAATTTCAATGTATGCGTTTTAATGTTTGGACGTGCAGCACTGGCATACCTTATGTTTCACTGGTGTTCGAGTGCTGTATGCAGTGAGTTACATCACATGACCAGAAAGAATCTAACCCCATTTATTTTTTTCCTATTAAGGAGAGAGGGGTGTGGATTGAGACCACCAAAACATATTCTACTACAATTCCCGTTTCTATATCAATGCGCTACCCCTCCATATAGTGTCAAGTTCGGGTCCACAGGGAAAGTATTGTCATGCATACACACCGAGTTCAATTGGAGAGAATACGTCTCAGGGAGGGGGGAGGGGGGGGGAACTAAAAAGCTGGAATCAACCACACGTGCTTCGGTTTACATGTGTATGACAATGCTATATCCTACGTCTATCTGGTGTACATTTGCTACCCATAACAAGTTATATTGCGGATGTATTGGGAGCCTGATACTTTCTGTTTTGCTTCTTCTAAGGAAAGGGATCTTCAGGCTGGGTACACAGAAGTCCATCCCACTTTACTTATTGCCCTCTTATTACTTCTTCTTTTACTATGCTGCCAGATGCAAAAGCATAAAGAAAACTCTGTTACTGATGCAAGCTGACATTGGATGGGTGGGGGACACTGCAGGGAGGAGGGAGTGGGGAAGGGAAGCTGAAAAACTGAACTTAATTGTGTGCACTTTAACTGATACGTCTGCAGCACTAACAAGTCCTGGTTCTATCGGGTGTCTCCTGGACAAATGCAATATGTTATATCACCTATCCCTTCTGTATTACCATTCCACATCGCCCTGCCACAATGGGGCTAAAAGGCTACATTAGTATACTAATATATAGTCACAAACAACAATGCCCAAACTGTCATTGAAGTTCCTTACATGGAATGTGAGGGGATTGCGAGACAAAATTAAACGGGCGGCAGCTCTCGCATTTCTTAAAAAGCAAAGAGCAGATGTGGTGACCCTGGTTGAGACACACATAGAGGGTAGACTTCAGATGGCACTCCGTCGCCCATGGGTGGGTTGGGCGTTCCACTCGACTCACACAACGCACTCAAGAGGTGTCTCAGTACTTATCGCAAAAACAGTGCACTTTGAACTATGCGAGTTACACACTGACCCACAAGGTAGATATATATTTATATCCTCTAAATTACACGGGGAACCCTTCTTGATCCTGGCTGTCTATGTCCCTCCCCCATTCTCCACCTCTATACTACTGGAGGGAATTTCCTTCATAGCAAAATACCCAACAGCTCAAACAATATGGATGGGAGATTTCAATAGTACACTCAATGAAGAACTAGACAGACTGAGACCAACTCCACTTGCTATAAACCCTCCCAAGGATACTAGACTCGCCAGGCTTTTCTCACCCTTTCACTTGATAGACACCTGGAGACATAAACACCCGCACACGCGTAAATACTCCTGCTTCTCAGCAACACACAATACTATGTCAAGAATTGACTTTATTTTTATATCCCAAAATCTGTTAGCACGTCTCCTCGAGACAGAGTTTGGTCCTAGACTGCTCTCGGATCATGCTCCATACTGGATCACCCTTACCTTCCACATAGATAAACCACCAATTTCATGGCGCCTCAATCCGTTCTGGCTGACGTTGTTGCCAGAGGATGACGACTTGTCAGCCGAATGGGAGACCTTCTTCCGGGAAAACACAAATTCTGCCTCTTTCCTGATAGTGTGGGAGACCTTTAAAATACACGCCAGGGCCACCCTAATAACTCGCATCAACAGGATCAAAACAAACTCATCAGATATTTATGAGAAGGCGGAGACTGAACTCTCACGCACAGAACACACATATCAAACTGACCCATCCCAAGCTAATGCCTCCCACTTAAAACTACAATCCAGGATTATGAATCAACTCCAATACGAAAAAGCAAGACAGAAATTATTTTTTGCCAAAAAGAAGTATTTTGAGCAGGGAGAGAGAGCTGGAAAACTCCTGGCGTTTCTGGCTCGAAATGAGGATAGGCCCCCAGTGGTAATTGCACTTCAGGGCCCAGAGGGGCAAAAAATCACAGATCCTCCTGCTGTGTCATCTAAGTTTAGGGAGTTCTTTATGGACTTATACAACTCTAGGACCCAAGAGGGACCAGATGAGATGACTCCCTTCCTGGAAGGAATAGCATTCCCTCAACTTACGATTGAACAAAGGGATCTTCTAGAGGCCCCTCTCACTAGGGAGGAAATAGACACCGCAATTGCGAGTTTCGCCAAATCTAAATCCCCTGGCTCAGATGGGTTACCCATAGAATTTTACTCTCACTACAATGAAATAATCACCCCCAAATTGCTTACCCTCTACAATGCCATGTTTAAACAATTCACCCTCCCAGCCTCTATGGGTGAGGCCACAATAGTCTTAATACCTAAACCGGGCAAGGACCTGGGTAACCCGGAATCCTACCGCCCTATCTCATTATTACAGGCTGATATCAAGATTCTGGCCAAAATTCTAGCCATGCGACTCAATCAAGTGATACTCAGCCTTATACATGCTGACCAGGCAGGTTTTATGCCGGGACGTAACACTTCCTTTAACCTACGGAAACTATTTATAAACCTGCAGGCTACACATGAGAATGTAGGCACAAGAGTGATAGTCACCCTTGATACAGCCAAGGCTTTCGACTCGGTTGAGTGGGGATATCTCTGGTGCTGTCTCGAACGATATGGCTTTGGTCCAAAATTCATTCAATGGGTACAATTACTATACCAGAACCCTAAGGCCAGAGTGGTGGCGAATGGATGGCCGTCTCAGAAGTTCGACCTCCACAGAGGCACGAGACAGAGCTGCCCATTGTCCCCACTACTGTATGCTCTGGCTGCGGAACCACTAGCTATTTCTATTCGGACAGACCCAGAGATCATAGGATTAAAAACTGGAACCCTTACAGAAAAAATCAGCATGTATGCTGATGACACATTACTATATCTGGCGGACCAAGGTCCTTCCCTCCCCCGGGCTCTTCAGACAATTGAACGTTTTGGGAAGTTCTCGGGTCTCAAAATAAATTGGGGGAAATCCCAAGTTTTACCAATAGACACCTTCCCGCTCACGGAATTCCAAGCCACCCTACCATTACAAAGAGTAGACACAATTAAATACCTAGGAATAAATACCTCCAACAATTCAGCAGACTATATAACACTCAACATTAAACCATTATATTCCCTTATTAAAATTAAAACGCAGTCATGGACCAGACTGCCCTTGGGAGTAGGGGGCCGCATCAACCTTATAAAAATGATACTACTCCCTAAAATATTATATATACTCTGGCATGCCCCAACATACATACCTCTAAAACACTTTAAAATAATGGAGTCCCTTATCAAACCCTTTGTGTGGGGGAAAAATAGACACAAGATTGCATGGCAAACCCTCAAAAACCCAACAGACATGGGAGGCACAGCACTCCCAGACTTTAACCACTACTATATTGCGTCCCAACTCTCCCAACTTTACCATATAGATAAGGTGGACAGTGAAAGATTCCGGATGCTACTTTGCCCACGATGGGCCCAAAGAACCCCAGATTCTATATATGCTATCACCATGGGCACTAAGACCAATGAAGGTAACACACACAGAACATCCCTGATATACCAGTACAGACGCATCTGGGAACTCGCAAACAATAAACTTAATATACCCAGACATAACGACTTCACTCCCTTATGGTGTAACAGAGACCTACCAGAGCTCCACAACATCCTAGACCCGGGACCTTGGATGGAGAGGGGTATACTCTACTTACACCATGTCTGGTCGGGTGGAACCCTTAAAAGTTTTGACACCCTTAAAGAGGAATTCCATTTGACCAACAATATGGTATTCAGATTCCTTCAATTGAGACATGCAATGCAGGCACAATTTCCACAACTCCCATTACAGTCAGCTCCCAATCCTCTAATAGCAATCATAAAAGACACAGACCCAAAAAAATTAATCTCCTGTTTCTACAACATGCTCACTATCCCAATAGCCACAAAAATAGCATACGGTCTCAAATCCCGCTGGGAAAGGGATCTGGGTAACCTAGAAGTTGAGGAATGGGAAGAAGCACTGGACACGTGTAAAGAGGTGTCTCCCAAACTGTCAGACAGGCTGACACACTTATATATAATACACCGCACATACCTAACCCCACATAGGGTAGCTAGATACAAACACAACTACTCAACTTTGTGTCCAATGTGTAAGTCCTCAGAATGTTCATTCTATCATCTCCTCTGGTCATGCCCACAGATACAGGGCCTATGGAAACAGATAGTGACCTTCCTTCATGACAACATGGGCTCACCTGTGACACTGGACCCCAAACAATGCCTGTTAGGGGTATTCCCGAACCCACTGGAAAAATATACTAAGGTATTTCTACAGGAGACCCTCTTCTCATGTAGAAAGATAATAGCTAGGAAGTGGATGCGTCCCTTACCACCCGAGATTAAAGAGTGGAAAGCAGAAGTAAATGGGACACTCCCGTACAAACGGGTGATATACATTAATAGAGGGTGCTCAGACAAATACAATAGAATATGGGATCGATGGCTACAGGACTCGGAAACTTGCTCATGATCACTGTAAATTGCTTTTACACCAGAAAAAAAAACCTTTCCTCAATGAAAGTATAATAATCATATCCTACATTAAATGATAATATTAATAGAGAACGTCAGAAGAAATGTACAACAGACCACTCATGTATGTAACCATCTTTATTTTACGTACAATCACCTTGTAATGTATACATGTATAAGTATGTGCAAATAACATGACTTGTATGCAATCTGATTCACAATAAAAAAAAACTTTGTTGGAAAAAAAAAAACCTATCAGACTCCCATCTACCCAATCTTCTTCTCATTGCCTCATCTACGCCCATCCTGGCCGCTTCTGTGGCAGCGCCAATGTGGAAAGAATGGGTTGAAAAAAAGACGTCAGAGAGACCAAGACCTGCAAACTCTTTTTAAACACAGAAGAGAACTGATATTTGGTAAGAGGTAAACCTTCAGAATGTATTAAAAAATTGCCCAACAAATTAGGCCTGAGGGCCAGATATTGTGTGATGACTACCGAAGGGCAGATTATGGTATCCCCGCACTGGTAAAGCTGAACCCAACATCCTCTCCCTAGTTGATCTGTTTTCGAGTGATGGATAAACAATTAAATGCCAGTACCCAAAACAGAAACATCTTGGAATCCCAACCCAGAAGTACCTGACTTATTGATGGGCACCAATTCCGACATTCGAAGCGCTGCAAAAAAGGCCAAACAGAAAGCCGCTTGAAAAAGAAAGTCCTCAAATTGATTATGGCACACTTGACATGTAGATAGGTAAAGACGTTTGAGTGTTTTAATGGAGACGGTCCTACGCTTGTCAAGGACGTAAGTGCTTTTACTGTAGCCTTTCAAGGCTTGTTTTACCGAAAATAATACATTCAATGGAGGTAAGTTATGGAGTTTGAAAAAAGAAATTCCAGCGAAAATCTTAATTATGTGGCTGTGGGACAGATGGCCATGCATCAAAATGCATACAAAAAACAAAATGGCACCCTCTGAGTGTTGGTAACAATGAAAATTGAAGGTTCTGCAGAAGACCTACCCCCTATTCCAAGCAGCCGAATAGTCAGACCATGTGTGAGGGAAAAGAACATTTCTAATCGCCACGGTTAAAGCATGTAGATCAAATTCCAAAGATGGTCCGGACAAACACATCCCTAGATACTAGAAAAGAGCTTCAGAAGATAAAAACAAAGGGGGAACCTGCTGGACCAACAAAGAGGAAATCATCAAGGTAATGTATAATGCTATCAAAACCAGACTCAAAAGACACAACCTATTGTAAAAAGGAGGCAAAAGATTTGAAATAAGAGCATGATAAGGAACAACCCATAGGGAGACACATATCGAAAAAATAAAGATCATCAAAACAGAAACCGAGTGAGTTATAGGATAATGAGGAAATTGGTATCAATCTAAAAGCATATTCATTATCTGCCTTAGACAGCAGAGCACCTTTTCCAAAGCGCCTAATAATCTGGACCGCATCTTCAAAGGTTGAATAGGAAACTGAGGCGAGAGAAGAGTTTATATCATCATTCAAGGAGTTACCTTTGGGGAAAGACAAGTGGTGTATGAGTTTGAATGAATTGGAGTCTTTTTTGGGCACGATGCCCAGAGGGGAGTCTCAGAAATTGCCAAAAGGCAGAGAAAGGAAAGGGCCTGCCACCCGCCCTTCTTTAATTTCTTTTAGGATCTTTTCCCTGACAATATCTGAAAACAGATCCACAGACCTCAAATTCTTTACCGGCTGGCAACCTGTACCAGAATATACTGGTAAGTGAAAGCCGTCACTAAAATCCCTGGTACACAGACTGGCTCTCTCCCTGTCTGGGTAGATTGACTGCCAATGGAGCATATTTTCTAGCCTCACTGGAGTGCAGGCACTTGGAAAAAATATCTCTCTGTGAAGTATTGGGATTGGATTTTTTGAAGCGCCTAGCCAAGGAGTGAGTGACAAAACAAAAAGAACACTCATGTTTGTAGCGGCAAGAACTGCCCTACTTACACTGACTCTCATTAAAAGCGAAGCAATACCCTTTTTTGTAAGGGGATTGCATGCTAGAAGTCGAGGGTGATTGCTTAGGAGGAAGAGATTTCTGAGAAATAGTTAAGTTCAGCCAGAGGCCAACACCATCTTTCATGCCCCACTTTAAGTTGGGGTAAACCGCAAATTTTTGACGAAAAGATTTGTCATAAACGAACCACCCCAGGCCCCCAAAATTTTATATGCCTCAAGGATGATTTCCAAGTGCTGAAAAAGACCGCTGCGTGGGGGCGCTTGCGAGCAGCGCACTAAGATGGCCGTGAGCTAATCATGCTCCTCCACCACTAACCACATCGGCCGTAATAAAGCCACCTGGAGAGTGCTTCATCCCAGCTTCAGTGGGCATAACATCCCCCTTAACCCCCACAGATCGGATAGGGCGCACAATGGGCACAACACGGAGCTCCACCATGAAGCATGCTGCACACACAAAGTCTGCGGCCTTCCCGCCAGACATCCCGCTGGAGACACAGGCCTCGGACATGGAGTCCTCACCCCCGTCACTATCAGGTGAGCTGTATGCTTGCTCAGACGCAGAGAGCCTGCATGGGGCCCAGCAGCCTTATCCAACACCAGCACTGAGAGGTGCTGACTTGCTGGCTCGTTTTAAAACCATGCTCCAGGGTGAATTATCTGCTGTCACCTCAAAGCTGGCCACACACCTAACAAAAGAGATCCGGGAGCTGGGCAGCCACACAAATGCTCTAGAGGACAGAATGGATGCTGCAGTGACTGTGGTAGACCGCCATGAACAGGACCTTCAGGACCTCCGTAAGGAACTGGATGCAGCCCTCTTGAAATTGGAGGATTATGAGAATAGGTTCAGACGTGAGAATCTCCGCCTGCAGGGCCTCCCAGAAACCATTGATGACCTAACCTCTACTGCCACAGCCCTGTTCCAGGGACTGGTTCCAGCCATCCCCATAGAGCGTATGGAGTTTGACCACATCCGTAGGGCTCTGGGGCCAAGGAGAGAAGGGGATCCCCCTTGGGACATTATCATCAAGTTCATATACGTCCGCACCAAGGAAACCCTCCTTAAGGCAGCACGCGACAAGCCTGATTTATGCTTCCAAGGGCACAAGTACCAACTCTTCACGGACCTGGCACCCACTACAATACAAAAGAGACGACAGTTGAAGTCATACACCTCAGTTCTGATGGAATGCCATATTAAGTATGTTTGGGGCTTCCCCTTTCGCCTCACATTCACCTACCAAGGGCGGAGCCACACTGTTCACACCGTGGAGGAGGCCCAGGCGACCTTCGAAGCACTGCACCTGCTTCCCCCTCTGGATGCCTCCAACAGCCAGGTGAGGGCCTCGGGCCCCCAGCCTTCCTCCAATCAGTTGGGTCGTGCGTGGGAGTCAGTCAGCAGCCGTAAACGGGCCCTCCCTAGCACTCCACCACCTTCGAGATCCCCTCGCTCTGACCCAGGATGAATGATGGAACGGGGGAGCCCGTCTGTTACTCTTCTTCTGTGAAGCTGACTTACTCTCTCCCCAGATGTAGTTTTCCCCTGTTGGGTAGACAGTTCCTGCTTGATTTGCAATGACTGTATTTTTTTTCTTTGTTTTTGTTTTTTTTGTATAGCGCTAAGGTCCAGTTTAGCAGGTCCACCTATATATTCCTCTGTTGGCCTGTTGTCTTACTAGTGGACTGGCCCTCCCAGGACTAATGTTTTTACTCAGGTCCTCCTTGATGAATCTAGGGTCTCATCTTGGGCCTTATTGCTACCTTTTGCCCTGGGCGACTGGGAGGTCGGATGGGAGCGGTACCTCAGGTGGCACCGGAGCCTCTTTGGTGGCCTGAGCCAAGAACTATCACATGCACTATTTTTATCCTTGCATAAATTAATTAGCTGAAAGACCTGCTGTTCTTCCCACTTCCTCTAATTCTTCCACTCCCCCCTCCCTTCCCCTCTCCTTCCTCCCCCTCCCTTCCCCTCCCTCTTCCCTCCCCTACTTCCCCCCTGACCCCCCTTTTTCTTTTTTTTTTCATTTCTTTTTTCTTTTTTCCTTTTGGATATCAGTGCTATGCCCATATCAGTGGTCTACCAGTTGGATCGTTGCTCTGTGCCTCGGTGGGCCTGCACCCCCTGTTGGGGGTGGTTTAGGTCACTGAATGCTCCGTGGCGCCCCTGAGTGGGAGCCACGGCTGGGGACCACTGCTAATGGCCTCCCTCAGGCGTTCCTTGTTCGGGGACGCCTGAACCGGAGAGGTTAAATTGTGTTGCATTAATTTTTATGTTTACTTTAACATAGTTCCTGAATTTTGAGGTGTGCTTTTCGTTTATCTTTTTTGTTTTTGTTTTCATAGCCCCTTCTCCAGGGGCGGTTATATTTCATACAATTTAAAGCCATGTGGTTGTTAGTAGAGCCACCCCCCCCGAGTATCCTACAGTTAGGATGCGATGTCCACCTAGTGTGGTGATTATGTGTACTAAATACCATGATTTTCTCTCATCTCTCTTCACTCTCTTTCTTTCCCTTCTCTCCCCCTCTTTCCTTCTCCTCTCGGACTCAGACAGCCTCATCAGGAGATCAGGGTAGGTATCTTGCCTGTGTAATTTTCTATGATTATATGATTTCTGTCTCTCCCCCAAGATGGCTCAAAATGCGTTGAAACTAGTCTCACAAAATATCCATGGGTTTAATTCTCCCATAAAACGATCAAAGGTCTTCCGCCACTCAATCCATAGATGTAGTCTGTCTGCAGGAAACCAGGTTCTCCCAATCCTCATCTCCCATGTATTTGTCCTCCCATTATCCAGTGTTTTACACGGCCTCTGCCTCAGAGAAACACAGAGGGGTGCTGATGGTGTTCCGGCGTAATCTCCCATTCAATTGCTCTACAGGGATAGCAGACCCTATAAGTCGATATCTTCTCTTGCAAGGCACCCTGCGGGATCAAGAGGTCACCTTGGTGGGTTATTGCGCCCCTAACACAGTTCAGCAGAGGTTTTTTTCACACTTGCTTCAAGTGGTTACCAGGCACCAGAAGGGCCTTCTTATTATGATGGGAGACTGAAACTCTGTCTTCAGTTCTACTCTAGACAGGCGTAGCTCCAGGGAAGTACCTCCATCCCATGATGCTTCAAGAACAAGCACTGTGCACTCTCTTCCAATCATATGGCCTGGTGGACGTGTGGCGTGAGCAACATCCGTCTTCTCAGGAATTCACCTTCTTCTCTAATCCTCATCAGAATTTTTGCAGAATAGATCATGTGTTCCTGCAACTTAGCTCTCTGCCATTGGTGCACAAGATTATTATTTCCACCTCCCCGTGGTCTGACCACGATCCTTTGGTTCTTGGAATCACCCTCACTGAATTAACCCGTCCAGCCTATCTCTGGCGGATTAATGAATCCCTCTTAACTACCCAGGATACATGTATACAGGTGCAAACACACATCCAAATTTACTTTACTGAAAATGTAGGCTCAGTCAAGTCTCCGGTTTCCTTGTGGGAAGCCCACAAGGGGACAGTCAGGGGGCATTTGATTCAGATCGCTTCCCATAAGAAACGCGCCAGGGAGCAACAGGCACGGGAATTGACCTCCCTGTTGGAGGTTGCAGATGCAACTTAGAAAACACGCCCGACAGTGACTAATAGAAAGGCCCGGGACAATCTGGCCACTGAGCTGCACTTGCTCTCCTCTGCCCAGGCTTAAAAGGCTTTGCGCTGGACCAAACATAAATTTTATAGTAGTGCAAACAAACCTGGTCCTATGTTGGCCAGGAAACTTAATTCGGTGGGGCGCCCATGTAAGCCAGTTCGGCTGCAGCTAAGGGGAGGTGGATACACGTCGGACCCGTCTAAGATAGTCTCTTGTTTTGCTTCCTTTCTGTCATCTCTATACAACAAACCCGCTTCTTTTGATCTGGACAAGGCTGAGAGCTTTTTTCAAACATTTAGTCTTCCTTTGTTGTTCTTGACGGCCCAATACACCCTGAACACACCTATCTCTGAGCAGGAGGTCGTCCAAGCTCTCAAATCTCTTACGCCATCCAAGGCCCAGATGGCTTCACCGGTCTGTATTACAAAACATTTACACCCTTACTCACGCCCTACCTGACCTCTTATTTCAACTCCTGGCCTGATGGCGCACAGCCCTCACTTAAGGCTCACATTTCTATGATCCCCAAGTCATCTGAGGAGGCCACTGACCCGCAATCTTTTCGTCCTATTTCTCTGTTGAATGTTGACCTGAAGGTTTTGGGGAAAATTCTAAGCACACGGGACAAATACCTTCAGGTCCTCATTCACAGGGACCAGGTGGGTTTTGTGCCTGGTCGTCAAGCAGGAGATAACGCCAGCAAAGCAATCCACCTTCTCCATATCCTCCGTCAACGTAAAATCCCAGGCTTTTTGCTCTCCTTGGATATTTATAAAGGGTTTGATTCGCTTTCTTGGGACTACCTCCAATATGTTCTGACCCGATGGGGATTTTTGGACACACTTCATGGATCCAAGCCCTCTATTCCTCACCATCAGCATCCGTAAAATATGCAGGCTTCTTATCCGACTCATTTCCTATATTTCGGGGCACTAGGCAGGGTTGCCCCCTGTCCCCAGCGCTTTTTATCTTGGTGCTGGAGCCATTGGCGGCAGCGATCAGGGCCAATGTTGTCATTTCGGGAGTCCCTTATGCTGGAGCCCAGTATAAGGCCAATTTTTTTGGAGATGATGCGCTTCTGATTCTGTCAAACCCACTCATCTTCCTTCCCAACCTGCAACTTGTGTTAGACCGATTTTCAGCCATCTCCTTGCTTTAAACTAACTCTTCCAAGACCACAGCGCTGAACGTCAATCTCCCTACGGATGTGGTGCAGCGCCTTCAAGAACATTTCCCGTATCGCTGGGCATCTCACTCAATTGAATATTTAGGCATCAAACTAACGCCTTCCTACTCTTCTTTGTTCTCCGCCAACTACTACCCCTTGTTGCGTACCTTGACCACCCTCATGCATTCATGGCAATTTCCCACCCTTTCATGGATAGGAAGGATCTCTGCAGCTAAAATGGCGATCCTGCCCAAAGTTCTTTATTACTTTCGCACTCTGCCAGTTAGAGTGCCCTCTTTCTTTCTTCGACTTTTGCAGAACAGGATCCTCCAATTTTTCTGGGCGCATAAACGTCCTAGAGTCCCTAAATCTACTCTTTATACCCATAGACTACAAGGAGGCCTGGGGGTCCCCAATGTCTCCAAGTATTATACAGCGGCGCAGATTTCCCTGTTTACCATGCTCCACGCGACCACAGATGTTCCTCTTTGGGTGTTACTTGAATTGCCCAACTGCGACTCGTCCTCGCTCCAAGCTCTGCTCTGGCTCCCTCATAAATTGCGCGCCCCCTCTTTGAGCCCATGCTGCTGCATGGTCTGCAGATTTGGGACTCAGTTCACTACCCTGGTAATTTGATGTCCTCCTTTTTACCACTACTCCCACCATTTAGGAGCCTTTTCTTCCCCCAGCCGTTGTTTTGTAACACTCATAGAGCCAAAAACGGAAGGCAGGATAGTTCTGGAAGGAGGGCGGGAGCTGCCGAGGTTAACAAGCAAGTGATTGTAAAGTAAAGTGGAGGGCTGAGGACAGTAACTCGGTCCACCATTTAGTGATGCCTGACGTAGAATAAATTCTTAACATTTGGAATCTTGGGAATCCCTAACAATTAAAATAACCCCACTGCAAACCCTTTAAACCTGGTGATCCTGCTTTGTAAGTCCATATTCTATTATAGCGTGGCAATGCTCTGCTCGATCTCCAACTTGAGTTATTTCTGTCACACTTTAATACACTTTAACAGATGGTCCACTTTTGTCACCGTCAGGAAACCCACTCTTAGAAACGGATTGCATGCATAAAGACAGGAAGTTGCTTTAATGGGGCATGTAACAGTGTGTTAGGGTGCAGTATTATTCCCTGAAATATCTGTGTAGTTCTCTTTGAAGTTGTTGTTACCTAGATGTCCCTATATGTCATCTGTATAGGATTCTTTAAAGGGAGGTCCTGACCTTCTGTCTTGGTACCAGGGGAACAGAGGATAGTACTAATTTGTCCTCTGCTGTAGGCTTCGGGCACCATCTTGGGAATGTCTGTGTTACAGTTAGACACTGAACTTCCATAATATTTTGCTATCCCTTTTGAAGGATGAAGAGGATGTGACGTACGAGGGTCGGGGGAGGAGCCTTGCGGTGGGGCTGCGGAGGAGGAAAGCAGCGAGGAGGAGGAAAGCAGCGAGGATGAAGGCGGGAGGGACAGCGTAGGGTGTAAGCTCACGCCGGTCCCTGTAAACCCGCCATATCAAACAGCGGCCAGCTACCAGCGGTCAGCAGGGGTGTCGTACCCGAAGAGGAGACTGGTAGTAACACTCCGGGCAGTGAGAGCAGAGGTGGGAAGCGTTGCTGAAGCTCCTGGTCCGCCTCGAGGGGACGTACTCCCCGTGCAGAAACATCCCTCGGATTCCGGACTCCCGATCCTTGCCCGGCCCACCGGCTCCCCGGCCCTGTAGGGGGCCTGTGTCTCCTCTTTCTCCTCTTTCCCCTCCTCCTCCTCATCCAAGGCCGGAGCGGAAGCCTGACTATATGTCCTGAACCCCTGACCAGCGCGTTGGCTAGAGCAGGAACCACACAGAGAAGAGGTTGAAGTCTTCTGAGTCTGTGGAGCCCTGAAGCAATTGCCGAGAACGCCCCCGCCAGCCCAGCAGTGACGAAAAGTCCGGTGTGCATGTTTGTGATCCTTGGCAGCAAGACAACACAAGGTAGGACCAGCTGAAGCTGAAATAAACCCTATGTGTATTGTACTTGCAGTGAACTTGTGCTTGGATACTTGGAATGGCGTATGGAGGGTGCAGCAGTGTAGAGTAAGGAGGCACAGACAACGAGCAAAGGAGAAGTGCTGAGCAGGGGGTAAAGAATATGAAAGGACGTTCTTATAAGGCTGCGGAGGATAAAAAAACCAAGAGATAGCTTAAATACAAGTACCATTCAAAAATACTTAAAAGAAACCCAAGCTAAAAGCCCTAGTATGGACAATAAACAACAAAGCATAAAGGATAAAAAGAAAGACCCCAAAAAAAATAAAGGAGCGTCAGGGGGAACCCCCAGAGGTGCGATCTCCCCGGGCCTGAACTTGACTTAAGTACAGAAGCAAATATGGAGGCACTACCAACAAAAATAGAGATGCAAGATATGTTCACTAAACTAGAGAATGTATTAAAGGCAGAGATTCTCAACATTAGGGAAGATCTGGGGCACCTCTTGAAGCGGGTGGAAATAGTTGAAGAGGTAACGGAACAGCAAACGCAAGCGATTGAGGATTTAAAAAAACAAGTCAAAAATTTACAGACAGGCCAGCGGGAGTTGCTCCTCAAACTGGAGGAGCAAGAGAACCAAAACAGAAGGCAAAATCTAAGAATTAGATCCATCCCAGAGTAAAGAGGTGAAGATCTGTTTGCTATAATGAAAGAAATATTTAACCCACTGTTGGGAAGAAGTAAAGAAGATGAGCTAAAACTGGAGCGGGTCCATAGGATTAGAAAAGCCCTAAACTTAAGAGAAGATACACCAAGGGATGTCATTGTAAGGTTTCACCATTATGAGGAAAAGGCAAAGATCTGGAGAAATCTGAGAGGTGTCCAATCGGTGAAATACAACAACGGGGACATTAAAATCTTCACAGATCTTTCTGCTAGAACCCTAGCAAGGAGAAGACAACTAAAACCTCTGTTGGACGCTTTGAGGGGGGCTAATTTGAAGTATAGTTGGGGACACCCTCTTTCGCTATCTGTAGTGAAAGAGGGGAGAAGCTTGAGATTAAAACAGATGGAGGACTTACAGGACTTTTGTATGAATCTGAATATAGCGGTTCCACCAATTCTAGAGGAGGAAATTTTTTGATCGGATGGGGGGGAGATGGGGGGGATGGGTTGGGGGGGGTCGGGGGAGGGGGTAGGGAGGAGGGATTGGTAAAAGGTAAAAAAGGGAAGGGTAGCTGAACAGTGTAAAGAGTCCTCCGCCTTCTTTCACCCATAGTATGGGAGGAAGGAGGGAGGACCTCCTAGCCCCACGGCGGGAGCTACACCCTGTAGCATGGGGGGTCGTAGGCAGTGAGGCGGCAAACTGGAGGCCACGGTCCCAAGGTCAGGAATTGGCAGGGGGGGAGGGGGGGAGGGGGGGCGGGAGGGGCGGGGTCCCCGCAGATTTTTTGAATAGCTCTTTATCTTGGGCAATGACCCCGGGACAAATCCAGGAAAACTTAGAGAGGTATATGAGTGATACAAGAACAAGCCTAAAGATGGGCGGAAATGGAAGTTAGATGCCTGTCATATAATGTAAAAGGGTTAAACTCTCCAGGGAAAAGGCGTAAACTGACTAAAGAATTACAGATGTATGACGCAGATATTGTTTTCTTGCAGGAGACACACTTGGTGTGTGAGGAAGGCATTAAGCTGGACTCAAGAAATTTTCCGGCATAGATTTATTCTGATTCTCCCACTAAAAGGGCGAAGGGAGTGGTTATCGGGTTCTCGAAACGGACGAAGTTCACATTACTAGACAAGAGGGTGGACATAGAGGGGCGTTTCCTGTTTATTAAAATAACACTGGGGGAAAAGATCTTTACATTGGCTAACGTTTACTGTCCAAACAGAGACCCGATAAAATACCTCTCCCGGACCCTGAATAGTTTAGTGGAATTTAAAGAGGGGGGAGTGACCCTGGCAGGAGATTTCAACTTCTGTCTAGATCCGGCCTTGGATAGGTCAGCTGAAACCGGGGGGGGGGGCAGGCAAAAATAGGTTGCTGAGCCTAGGGAGAAAATTGCACGATAATCACCTGATTGACGTTTGGAGGGTGCAGCACCCTAAGGAGAGGGATTACACCTACTTTTCCCCGGTCCACAAGACCTATTCAAGGCTGGATTACCTGATGGTAAATCATGGTTTATTAGACTCGATAGTGGGTTCAAAGATAGAGATTCAGACTATATCAGACCATGCTCCCGTTATGATGATACTAGAGATTAAGGGTCTACAAAGGATCCCATACACGTGGCGGTTAAATGAAAACCTTTTAGAGAAAGAATCTATTGTCGAGAGAATCCAGCGGGAGATTGATGGGTTTTTTCTTAACAATGAATCCGAAGAGATCTCAGGGATGGTCATTTGGGAGACCTTTAAGGCATACGTAAGGGGGGTGTTAATATCGATCGGCACGGGGGAGAAGAGAGAAAGAAGGAAAAAGAAAGAGTCTCATAGAAAAAATACATCAACTAGAACAGCTTCATAAAGCCAACACGGGGGAGGAAAAAATAGTATTTAGAGAACTGATAATAAAAAGAAAGGAGTTAAGGGAGTTACTAGAAGAAGAATCCTTTAAAATCAGGAACAAACGTCTAAAAAACTTCCATCTGAAGGGAAATAAGGTAGGGAAACACCTGGCCTCAACTATTAGGAAAAAAAAGGAGGAGAACTATATAGAGAAGGTTAAAAATAAAAGAGGTGAAATGAGACACTCCTCAAGAGAAATAGGGGAGGAATTTAAACAGTTCTTTTCTTCTCTTTACTCAGTCAGGCAAAGGGAAAACCGAGATGGAAAGAAGGAGGAGAAGATGAGAGAGTTCTTAAAGGGGGTGGGCCTCCCCACTTTATCAGAAATAGACTCAATGGAGCTAGAGAGACCGATTTCGGAGGAGGAGGTATATAGGGCTCTGAAGCAATCCCCCACGGGTAAGAGTCCCGGGCCGGATGGCTTTACAGCCAGTTTCTATAAAAAATTTAAAGAATCCCTGGTCCCACGGCTCTGCCAGATGTGGAATGGGCTGGGAAGGCAGGTAGAACTTTGCGGAGACGCTCTATTGGCAGCAGTAACTCTTATCCCTAAAGAGGGGAGAGACCGCACCCTGTGCTCGAGTTATAGGCCAATTGCGGTTTTAAACGCAGATACCAAACTTTATGCCAAGGTGTTGGCTTTCCGGCTTAGGGAGAAAATGGCCTACCTGGTTCATCCGGACCAGGTGGGGTTTGTCCCAGGGAGAGATGGTAGAGACAACGGGGTGCGGTCTCTCCTTATAATGGAGGCATTTAAGGCAAGTGGATCCCCAGGGCTACTTCTGTCGATAGATGCCGAAAAGGCGTCCGACAGAGTAGACTGGGGATTCATGTTTAGCACGCTACAGGCAATGGGAGTGGGGCCAACAATGTTAAAATAGATAAAAATTCTTTATAATCAACCCACTGCCTTCGTAAGGGTGAATAATCTACCCTCAGCACAGTTTGTCATGGAGAATGGAAGCAGACAAGGCTGTCCGTTGTCCCCGCTCCTATTTGTCTTAACCCTGGAACCCCTTCTCAATACGATCCGAAAACATCCGGATATTAGCGGCTGCATGGTGGGTGATGAGGAACATAAATTGGCTGCATTTGCCGACGATGTACTCTTCTATATCTCAAAACCTAGAATTTCAATACCTAATCTGTTGGCTATAATGAGGAAATTTAGTGAACTTTCAAACTTTAAAATAAATATAGAGAAGTCAGAAGCATTAAAGATCAACATTAATAAACAGGAAGCAAGTAGACTCGCCGAGGTGTTCCATTTCCCATGGAGAGACAATATAAAGTACCTGGGGGTCAAGCTAGTAGGCTCTAGGGGGAAACTGTATAAGTTGAACTACATTCCCCTTTTGAACAAAATAAGAGTAGGAATAAAAAGAATATCACACGGCCCTGTCTCATGGATAGGGCGAGTAAATATTGTGTAAATGGTGCTTGCACCCAAGGTGTTATATAAAATGCAGATGCTACCCATTCCCCTCCCGCAAGATTTTTTCAGAGTTCTGATAGATTTAATAAATAGATATGTATGGGGTAATAAGAAGCCTAGGATAGCATATACAGTTTTGAGCAGAGATAAAGCACGGGGGGGTTAGCTATCCCCGACTTTAGAAATTATTACAAAGCGATTGTAATATCACGGGCACTGGATTGGGGAAAAAGTGGTAAAAACAAAAGGTGGGTTAATTTAGAAACAGGGTTAAGCAATGCACGTTTGAATCACATGATATGGAACCCCCCGCACTATAGGAGCTTAGGTAAAGATACGCATTACATAACGCACCTCACATTTAAAATTTGGGACCAGGTCCATCACATAAATAAGTGGGATTATAATTCTCCCTTAATTTTTTTAAAAGATAATTTGTTATTTCCCCCAGGGATAGTGAAGGTAGGAGGAAATTGGATTTTGGATAGGGATGCATAACTAAGGGATATATTAAGTAGAGGCAAAATACGATCATTTCAAGAATTAGTATCACAAGGGGATTTAATGTTATTGAATGGGTGGCGGTATAGTCAGCTTAAGCACTTTGTTAGAAGTCTTCCTGGCCCCTTAAGAGAGGAAGCGGATTATAGAGTGATAGAGAAACTGTTTTGTAGGGACGGAGTAAAGAGGAATATTTCTGAAATTTATAAAATTTTGATAAAAGGAGGGGGGCAGGACCCACCTCCATTTATCAAAAAATGGGAGGAGGAATTGGGAACACGTTGCGACAGGGGAATGGTGAAGAGTATCCTGGGTGCGACGCATGGAACGCCAGTTGACATGAAAACAAGGGAGAGCAACTACAAGTGCTTAGCCAGGTGGTATATGACCCCGGCTAGAGTGAGTAAGTTTTCACCGGACAAGTCCCCCAACTGTTGGAGAGGGTGTGGAACACCGGGAACTATGGCGCACCTATGGTGGGACTGCTCTAAAATTAAAATATTCTGGCGGGAAGTGATCAGGCTAATAGAGGAGATAACGGGTAAGGGTATACAGTATGACCCATGGAGCTGTTTGTTCCATGGGCTGGAGGGAGGAAAAAGAGGGTATAAATCCTCATTAACCCCAGTACTACTTAATGCTGCAAAGAATGTAATTCCAAAGAAATGGCAGGAATTGGAAGCACCGAAGATTAGGGATTGGATTGTTAAAGTGAATGAAATTTATAGATTAGAGAAAGTTGAGAAAGAAGATCACCCAGATAGGGATCAAGAGGAAGAGAAGGGCAAATGGAGTATCTGGGGGGCCTTTAAAAAAACAGATAGATATATGGAAGTAATGACACAATAATACTTTGGGTTAGATGCAATGTCGATAAGAACTGATTAGAAGGGAAGAAAATAGTCTGCGGGAGAAAGGAGGGGTGGAAGGGGAGGGACAGTTGGGGGGGTATATTATTGGTTTAAATTTATGTTGCGGAACAGAAAAATATTGTTATAAGATTTCTTGTGACCCACCCAGCAGAAGGGGTTTTTGTATTGTAAATTTTTAAAAATTAAATAAAGATTGGAAAAAAAAAATATATATCTTGCTAGCTCTTTTGACATAAAAGGCTACTTTAAAAAATAGATCCTCAAGGGAAATATTCCTGATAGCTTCAAAGAGTGGTTTCTGCAGGGCAGAAAGAACCATGTTGAGATCCCAATGAAGCATACAGTGCTGCAAGGGGGGCTTAATAGGAGATGCGCCTTGAAGAAAGATTCTCACAAGGGAGAGTGAAGCCAGGGGCCTTTAAAAAAGAATGGATAAGGCCAAGATTTGACAAGAGTGCATAAGTCCAAGTTATGTTTAAGACTTGTTTGTAGGAAAAACAGAATGGAAGGCACAGAGTAATCTCTGTGATTGAAGTGCCTATGTTAAAAAAAAAGATTTCCATGTGCGATAAAAAGATTTTTCTGGAAGAAACTTTTCTTCTTTTAGCAAGGCATGATTCAAAAACACAGAAACACCTCTATCCTTTAAGATCTGGGTTTCAACAGCCATGCTGTTAAAGCGAGAGACTGAGCAGCTGGATAAAATAGAGGGCTTTGACATATCAGATCTGTTCTGTTAGGTATAGGCCAGGAGTTGTCTGCTAGAAGGGTGAGTATGTCTGCGTACCAGGTTCTTCTGGGCCAGTTTGGTGCAATTAGTGCAAGGATCATCAGTTTTCTCTCTATTTTCTTGAGTAGATGAGGTAGGATTTGCACTGAAGGTTAATTATCCTGAATGGAAACCAGGGAGTTGTTAAGGCACCTGTGGCTAGCGGATCCCTGGTTCTGGCAACAGACGTATTTTATTGTTAAATGTGGAAGCTAGGATGTCCCCATTGGGAGTCCCCCATTTTTGGCATATCAGTTTGAAGACATCTGGATGAAGGGCCCATTCCCCTTGATCTAGGCAATGGCTGCTAAGGTAATATACTTTCCAGTTGTCCACTCCTGCTATATGGAATGCAGACATTGCTGGAAAGTGAGCTTCTGTTGATGAAATTACCTGGTTTGCTGCCTTCAGGGTGCATTATGGCTGCCTTGATGTCCCAAGATGTTAATAGGGGACCTTGATTACCCCCAGTGACTATGTTACTTGGAGTGTCAGGGACTGGAACACTCCTTCCCAGTCTGAGAGATGTGCATCAGTTGTGATAACCTTCCATTGATAGGGAAGGAAGAACTTCCCCACTGTTGGGGCTGGTGATCCAACAAAACAGGGAATTCCTTGCTTGGCTGGACAGGAGCATGGGCAAATCGAGAAAAGGAACCTGCTTTTTCTAGGTGGACAAAATGTTTATCTAGGGAGTTCTTCAAATAAATTGAGCAAATGGCACTGCCTCAAAGGAAGCTACCATTGGGCATAGAACTCTCATGGAAAATCTCATTGTGGGATGACTTCTTGATCTCAATTTTTAAACATGTGCGCTTAGAAAGAAAACATTATTTTCCGGGAGAAAGACTTTTACTTGGGATGCGTCGAGGACCAGACCTAAGTATTTCAGGCAAAGAGGTGGCTGGGGAGCAGATTGATAGAAAAGGATAGGCAGAAGGGCAGTAGGGATGAGCCGAACACCCTCTGGTTCAGTTCGCAGCAGAACATGGGTACAGGCTTAAATTTTGTATGAACACCGTTAAGGTCTATGGGACACGAGCGTGAAAAATCAAAAGTGCTCATTTTAAAGGCTTATATGCAAGTTATTGCCATAAAAAGTGTTTGGGGACCCGGGTCCTGCCCCAGGGGACATGTATCAATGCAAAAAAAGTTTTAAAAACTGCAGTTTTTTTGGGAGCAGTGATTTTAATAAAGCTTAAAGTAAAACAATAAAAATGAAATATTCCTTTAAATATTGTGCCTGGGGGGTGTCCTTAGTATGCCTGTAAAATAGCGCATTTTTCCCGTGTTTAGAACTATACCACAGCAAAATGACATTTCTAAAGGAAAAAATGTCATTTAAAACTACTCGTCGCTGTAATGTATTGTCGGGTCCCGGCGATATAGAGGAAAATCATTGAAAAAAAAGGCATGGCCCTTTGGGTCTGGTATGGATATTAAGGGAACCCGCACCCAAATTTAAACAAAAAATGGCGTGGGGGTCCCCCAGGCACTTTATACTCTGAACAGCAGTATATATACTATACGGCCTGCCCTATATACGCTGCAGAAAATTGGGCCTTAGGTGTTGGTGGTACCAGAGCACTCTAGAGTTACACTTGGTGGGCACAAGAACGGGCCCTGCTGTGAAATACTATATCAAAAAATGTAATTACATGCCCCTGTTAAACAGGGGCAGAAAAATTGGGCCTTTGGTAGTGGTACCAGAACACTGTAAGCCCTCACAGTTACTCTTGGTGGGCGCAGGAACGGGCCCTGCTATGAAATATTAGATCAAAAATTGTAATTACATGCCCCTGTTACACAGGGGCAGAAAAATTGGGCCTTGGGTTGTGGTGGTGGTGCCACAACACAGTAACCCCTCACAGATACTCTTGTTGGGCACAGGAACGGGCCCTGCGTTGAAATACTAGATCAAAAATTGTAATTACATGCCCCTGTTAAACAGGGACAGAAAAATTGGGCCTTGGGTGGTGGGGGTGCCACAACACTGTAACCCCTCACAGATACTCCTGTTGGGCGCAGGAACGGGCCCTGCTGTGAAATATTAAATCAAAAATTTTAATTACATGCCTTTGTTAAACAGGGGCAGAAAAATGTTTCCTTGGGTGGTGGTGATCTAAACCAAAAATATTGTTGGAAGCTAGCATCATCAAGATTGAGGAGGAATAGGATAGTCAGCATGGTCAGTCTTCAAGGGATACCACATCCATAGCAAATTCAATCAGTTACATCAGCATCAGGTGCTTGATAGCTGCTGATCCAAGACTGATTCATTTTTTATGAATGTGAGCCTATCAACGGAGTCTGTGGACAGGCGCACTCGTTGATCTGTTACAAACCCTCCAGTAGCAGCACTGAATGTGCGTTCAGAAAGCACGCTGGATGCAGGACAGGTCAGTAGCTCAATTGCATATTGAGCAAGATCTGGCCAGTGGTCCATCCTCAAGACCCAGTAACCCAGTGGATGCTCTGTTGGAAAATTCTCCAAGTCTGCTCTTGCCCCTAGATATTCCTGCACCATGTAATGCAGACGCTGGCAATGGTTGCTTGAACCGATCAGACCTTGGCACTGAGGACTGAAAAATTGTTTAAAACCATCGGTCAGCTGGCCACCTTCTCCATCGCTCTGCCTCTGACCGAAGCCTCAGCAACACGTTGTCCAGCACCAGGAAATTGTAACCTCCCAGGGTCTGGAAATGCATTGCACAAACCTTTCTTCAAGGCCTCCTGAAGATGTTTCATCCTCTGCTCCCTCTGCGAAGGCAGGATGAGTTCTGCAACCTCACCCTTGTAATGTGGATCAAGAAGGGTTGCCAGCCAGTAATAATCCCTCTCCTTGATACCACGAATCCTAGGGTCTTTTCACAGGCTTTGCAGAATCAGAGAGGCCATGCAGCGTAAGTTTGCAGAGGCATACGATTCTGAGTCCACTGGGTCACTAAGGATCACATGATCCGTAACTACCTCCTCTCAGCCACGTACAACTCCTTGGGTTTCTGGGGACTGAAAACCATCCTCTGAAGACTGCTGCTGAGTGTTATCCTCTACATCCATGCTGACACAATCCTCCTCCTCTTCTTCCTGTGTGTTTGGCGGGCCCGCAGGAATGCTATCTGGATAAAGGGGGCCTTGAGAGGTAAGGAAGTCCTCCTCTTCCTCCCGCTGTTCTGCTTCAAGTGCCCTGTCCATGATTCCATGAAGCTTGTGCTCCAACAAGACTAGAGGGACAGCGTCATTGATGCATGGATTGTCACTGCTTACCATCCTTGTGGCCTCCTCAAATGGTGACAGGACAGTGCATGCATCCTTGATCAGTAGCCACTGGGATGGCAAAAAGAAGCCAGGCTCCCCTGACCCTGTCCTGGTGCCATAGTTGCACAGGTACTTATTGATAGCCCTCTGCTGTGTGTGCAGCCGATGCAGCATTGCCAACATTGAGTTTTACCTGGTGGGCATGTCACAAATGAGGCGGTTGGTGGGCAGGTTGCATTCCCTTTGAATGTCAGCCAGCCGAGCACTGGCATTGTATGACCAGCGGAAATGACCATAGACTTTTCTGGCATGCCTCAGGAGATCCTGTAAGCCTGGGTACCTGCTCAAGAACCGCTGCACCACCAAATTCAGGACATGTGCCAAACATGGAACATGGGTCAAGTGTCCCTGTCGGAGGGCGGAGAGAATGTTGGTGCCATTGATGCATACAACCATTCCTGGCTTAAGCTGGCATGGCGTCAACCACCTCTGAGCCTGCCCCAGAGCTGACAGAATCTCTGCCCCAGTGTTGCTCCTGTCCCCTAAGCAGACCAACTCATGCACCGCATTGGCATCTTTTAGCCTTAGGGAGCATGCGCTAGTTCAGAGGACAAATCTGCAGAAGAGGCCATAGAGGAGGAAGAAGAAGAGGGAGTGGAGGAGAGAGCTGTGGCAGAATCACTACTGGCATTTTGGAGGGGTGGTGGCAAACAAGCTCCAACAACACCAAACCCTGTCCTGCATCCTTCCTAGCTGCCAGCAGAGTTACCCACTGTGCCGTGAAGGAAAGGTAACGACCCTGCCCATGCCTGCTGGACCATGAGTCAGCGGTAATATGCACCTTACTGCTGACTGCCCTGTCCAATGAGGCCAAAACATTGCCTTCTACATGCCGGTAGAGCACCGGAATGGCCTTCTGTGAAAAGAAATGGCATTTTGGAACCTGCCACTAAGGTACAGCACATTCCACAAATTCGCAAAAGAAGGCAGAGTCTACCAGCTGAAAAGACAGCAGTTGCAGTGCTAGCAATTTGGCCAAGCTAGCATTTAGACGCTGAGCATGTGGATGGCTGGGACCGGATTTCTTTTTACGGTTCAGCAACTGGGATAGGTAGAAATTTGTCTGCTAAAATCAGATGGTGGTGTACTGCTAGCAGATTGGCTGCAAGTACTTGGGACACCTATTGCTATATCTTCATTCCTCTCAGTGCAAGTTTTTGAGAGGACTGGAGGTATAGTAGGGTTGGAGATCCCAGATGAAGAGCAAGGAGAAGTCCACCTTTTTTTATGATGTGGGTCTTTCAAGTGCTATTGCCAACGGACTGCATGGCAGGTCGTCATATGTCTGGTCAAGCATGTGGTGCCCAAGCGGTTGCTGTTCTGGCCACGTTTGATCCGCTTCAGACATAGGTTGCAAACAGCAATGGTGCAATCTGCTACACACGTGTCGAAAAAGGCCCACACCAAGGAACTTTTGAAAGTTAGCAGGGAGTCAGCAGCTGTGTGAACATGACTGCCAGTTTCTAGTCCTTCTTGGGCACACCCTCTCTCTAGGCTCACGTTACTCCCTTCCTCAACCTGGGAACCAACATCGAAGCCTTCAAATCGCTGCGCATCCTCCAGCAGTATGTACCTGACACTGTGGTCGAATAATTCTGGGGACTCTTCCATGCATGATGGTGGGGCTATAGAAGGAGTGACTGTGGACAAGGAGCCGGTGGAATAGGCTGCTTTGGCAGCTGCGTTGGAAGGCAAACTACTCTGAGCCTGGGTGACGGAGGATGAGGACGGCTTTGTTATCCACTCCACCAACTCTTCTGCATGTTCTGACTCAATAACAAGGCCAGCAGCAGAAAAGAAGGACAAGCGTGCCCCGCAGCCACATGCAGAGGATACACCATGTCCACGACCAGCACTGTTGACTGTAGACACAGAGGCTGCTTGCCCTCTTTTAGTGGCCTGTGAGTGTCTGCCTCTCCTTGGTGGCCTTCTGGACATGATGTATATTGTGTTTTGCAACACCACACTACACTGTTTTAGATACTGTGTACACCACCGGAAGTGTAGTAGAAACTGTACACACTGTGTTAGTGTCAGGGCTGGGCTCAGCCCTTGCTTCTCTGAGCTGGCCGCTCAGCTGTCGGCTAATTGCCAGTTCCTTTCTCTTCACAGTGACTCAGCTGTTGATGATCTGCTCGTCAGTCCTGCCTACTTAAAGCTGTCCAGCTCACTTCATCTCTGCCTTTGCCTTTGGTCACATCTCAGAGATTTTCTCCTGCGTTCCTGTTGAACACTTGCTTGGCTGACATCCCTTCTGGCTCCTGATCCTGCTTGCTGTACTACTACGTTGATGTCTGGCTCTCTGACATTGGCATTGGCTGACTACCCGATGTGGTTACTGAACTCTTGCTTAAGTATTGACTATGCTTACTCTGTTTACCTTATTATTATTATTATTAAACAACTGTGATTAACTGTACTTCTGTCTCTGTCTGATTCATGGTTTCTGACAGTAGGCAAGGGCCATGAATTCAGAAGATGCAGTCAGCCCACTTCTTGGTAATATTTTTTCCAGATTGGATGACCAGTATCACCGCATGGATCAGTTTGAGTCGCACGGTTAACCTGGAATCTTCCACTATGGCTGCTCCGGTACAACCTGTGTTGCAGGCCGTCCCTGCTGCTGCTCCAGTCTCTGTGCAGGCACCTGCCTCAAGTATTACCTCTATAAGAGGCATGTCTGGTTCCGCTCCACTTTCCCAGCGATTTGGGGGTGATCCAGTTCAATGCAGAGGGTTTCTCAACCTGGTTGAGATATACTTTGAGATGCTGCCCCAGGCGTTTCCCACGGACAGAAGCAAAAGTAGGTTTCGTGATATCTTTGCTTTCTGAGAGAGCCTTGGCCTGGGCAAACCCTCTATGGGAGACGCAAAAACCCGTGGTCCTTAGTTACCCAGAATTTGTGACTTCCTTCAAAAGGGTATTTGACGTTCCCACACACTCTGCTTCTGCTGCCAAGAGCCTCATGTCCATAAAACAGAGTACGAGAACTGTTGCCGATTACGCCATTGAATTCCGTACTATGGCAGCAGAGGTTGCATGGAACAAT
The DNA here is from genome assembly GCA_037952925.1 of Lithobates clamitans. Taxonomy (NCBI): domain Eukaryota; kingdom Metazoa; phylum Chordata; class Amphibia; order Anura; family Ranidae; genus Lithobates; species Lithobates clamitans. The sequence goes on along the minus strand of JBBGZY010000378.1, from coordinate 4,164,911 downwards.
GAGGCCCTCGTGGCTGCCTTCTCTCGGATAACATCAAGGATGAGATAGCAGCCTGAGATATACCCACTGAGCTGGAGAGGTTGATCACATTTGCCATCCTCATTGACTCCAGACTCAGAGAAAGACTCTCTTCTAAGGAGCGCTGGCGCAAGCCTCCTGTACATTTGTCTCCAAGCTTTGCAGTCCCACCCTTGCCTCCCTCACCTCCCATGCCTCCTGGTACCTAGTTGGTCTGTGAAGATGAACCCATGCACTTGTGCTTCACGCGTCTCTCTGTGGATGAGAGTGCCCTTAGGAGGAGGGAGAGATTGTGCCTTTATTGTGGCAAGGCTGGTCACTTTTTGAAGTCTTGTCCTACCCGTCCAGAGAACGCCCGAACCTTGAGGTCCTGTCATGGACAGACCTTAGGTGGCGTTGTTTCGTCTCCAGTTTTCCAGAAACATAAGCCCCTGGTTTTGGTTATCCTGTCTTGGGCTGAGTCATCCGTCGAGATACAGGCTCTAATCGACTCTGGGGCTGCAGGCCTGTTCATTGACGCTGCCTTTGTATCGAAGCACTCGATTCCGCTGCAGCTGCTTAAAACTCCACTTGCCATTGAGGGTCTTGACGGGAGACCTCTACAGCCTGCCCATGTGACTCATGAGACTGTTCCATTGTCCATGGCCGTAGGGGCCCTTCACCATGAGATAATCCAATTCCAAGTTATTTCCTCACCCAAGTTTCCGCTGGTTATTGGTTATCCTTGGTTATAGAGGCACAACCCTTCTTTTGATTGGCTCCATGCTGAGGTTCTGTCCTGGTTGCCACAGTGCAGTGAGAGATGCTTCAAGAAGGTAGCCAAGGTCCTGTGCACCTCTTCACTCTCCTCCCTGCCGGAGGAGTACCACAATTTTAGCGATGTCTTTGACAAAGGTCAAGCTGGTACTTTGCCTCAACACCAGTCGTATGATTGCGCAATTGACCTTCAACCTGGTGTCATGGCCGGGTTTACCGTTTGTTGGTTTTGGGGGATAAGGCCATGGAGGAGTATGTTGCAGACACACTTTCTCGTGGTTTCCTCTGCAAATCCTCGTCTCCTGCTGGTGCTGGTATCTTTTTTGTGAAGAAGAAGAGTGGTGAACTGAGACCTTGTATCGATTGTAGGGGTCTCAATCGTTTCACGATTAAGAATGCCTATCCCATTCCGTTGATTACGGAGTTATTTGACAGCCTCAAGTGAGCAACGGTTTTCACACAGCTTGATTTGAGAGGGGCATACAATCTCGTCAGGATTAAGGAGGGGGCGACGAGTGGAAAACTGCGTTTAATACCAGATCAGGTCATTATGCGTATCTTGTAATGCCTTTTGGCCTTTGTAACGCTCCGGCAGTTTTCCAAGAGTTCATTAACGATGTCCTCCGAGATTTGCTGCAGTTATGTGTGGTGGTTTATCTCGATGACATCCTCATATTTTCAAAGTCCCTGGAGAGCCACCACACAGATGTCTGTCGTGTGCTTCAGAGACTACGAGAGAACAATCTCTATTCTAAATTGGAAAAGTGCGAATTCCATTGTGAACAGGTGAAATTCCTGGACTATGTCATTTCCACTGCTGGTTTTTCGATGGACCCAGAGAAACTTTCAACGGTCCTACATTGGCCTCGACCCGTGGGTTTACATCCTCTGCAGCATTTTCTTGGCTTTGCCAACTATTATCAGAAGTTTATTTGTAACTTCTCGTCTCTGGTCAAGCCCCTGACTGATATGACCAGGAAAGACGGCAACCCACAGAGTTGGTCTCCGGAGTCCATTAAGGCCTTTGAGAGTCTCAAGGTTGCCTTTGTTTCTGCTCCTGTGTTGGCACACCCTGATCCTACATTGCCTTTTATCCTAGAAGTTGATGCTTCCGAGACTGGAGTTGGCGCTCTTCTGTCTCAACATCCTAACTCTGAGTGCACTATGCATCCGTGTGGCTACTTTTCCAAGAAATTGTCACCGGCAGAGTGCAATTACGAGACTGGTGACAGAGAGCTGTTGGCGATCATTTTAGCCCTGAAAGAATCAAGACATCTCCTTGAAGGTACCACTGTGTCCGTTCTCATTCATACTGACCATAAGAATCTCACATTCTTGTCTGAGGCTAAGCGCCTCTCTCCCAGAGGGGCGCAATGGGCTCTTTTCTTGTCGAGTTTTAATTACATTGTCTCATTCTTACCCGGTACTAAGAATGTAAGGGCTCACATCTTGTCACGACTGTTTTCCTCCACTTCCAAGATGGAGTCGGTTCCGGCTCCTGTGATTCCTCCTGATCGTATTCTGGCTACGGTTCGCACCAGTCTTACTTCTCCTTTGGGTGACAAAATTATTGCTGCTCAGGTCGATGCTCCTCCTGAGAAACCTTGTGACCGCTGCTTTGTTCCCGAGAGTCTTCGTACTGCCGTGCTCCAGACTTACCATTCTCCCAAGGCTGCTGGCCACCCTGGGAAGAATCAACTGTTTTGGGCCATTTCCCAACAATTCTGGTGGCCTAGTCTATGTGCTGATGTAACCGCTTTCGTAGCTGCCTGTTCCATGTGTGCTCAGAGTAAGACTCCACAACACCTTCCAGTGGGCCTCCTACAACCCATACCCAATGGAGGGAGGCCCTGGACCCACCTGTCTATGGATTTCATTGTGGAGTTCCCAGGGCAACGCAGTTATCCTTATGGTGGTTGACCGGTTCTCGAAAATGTTGCATTGTATTCCACTTAAGAAGTTGCCTACTTCTAAGGAGCTGGCTTCTATTTTTGCTCGGGAGATCTTCCGCTTACATGGGCTACCCAAGGTGATTGTCCAGGACAGGGGCAGTCAGTTTGTGTCCCGGTTTTTGTGCACAGTTGGGTATTCAGCTTGCTTTCTCCTCTGCGTATCAAGCGCAGTCTAATGGGGCCGCAGAATGAGCCAATCAGTCCTTGGAGCAATTCTTACATTGCTATATTTCTGACCATCATAACAACTGATTAGACCTCTTACCGTGGGCGGAGTTTGCTCACAATAGTGCCTTGAATTCAGCTTCCCGTTTGTCCCCGTTTATGGCGAACTATGGTTTCCAAACCCTCCGTGTTAAGAAGAGGGGTCTGAAAATGGAGTCTATGGACTGACAGTTCCAAGTTCGTGTGCTAAAAAGAACATCCTTGGAGAAAAGATGAAAAGTCCTCTGGAACGGATCTCAACAAGGGTGTAAACCATCTGTGGAGGGAGCCCACACACCACCAATAAAAGTGAAAAGGCTTACCGGACTCGGTGGACCCAACAAGGCATACGCCAGGTGGAGTCAATCAGGCTTAGGTGGTGCTGGACTGCAGTTGGCCCGGAAGGGCAGAGTTGGTGGAGTGGCTTCCACGTGGCTGTATTCCTCAAACGTGATCGGGCCCAAAGGTATGGGGTGCAGCTCCCATAGATCGTATCCCTCAGATCAGCGTTAGAACCAGCAATAACAGCAGCAAATGAAGGAAGAGAAGGAATGGCCAAAAAGTGTAAATCCGTTTAAATGGAGATTTATTAAAAGTAATATACACTCACATGAAAGGTATCTAAAAACAGCGCTGTGAAGAAGTGGCGACAGTGGGGTCCTACCCGATGCGTTTCGTCTGCATAGACGAACGGCGTGCGTTCCACGCTGACTGGCGTGCGTTCCACGCCTCACAATGGTAGGCACCGGAAGTGGAAACAAATAAAATACCACTGAGAAGTTCATGTAAAGGGGGCCCTGTCTGTGGTCACAAATACAGAGGAATGTTAATGGGTGGGTGAATAACGTGAGGTGAAGTGGCATAAGGGATGTGAGCGGCGCAACGATGTGCGCGCGCATCGAAGTGAAGAAATGTGCACTGCGCATGTGCAAGGAGCGTGCGTAATGGAGCAGTGGAGGGGCGGAACGGCGGGATGACAGCAAAGGTCTAGAAGCTGTACGGGGCTACGTGTCAAGTGCGTACATAGTGAGAGCCTCCCAGAGAGGCGGGCAAATGTGGATGCCTGGGTAACTATGGTAACAAGCCACGACCCCGGCGTTGCGTACATAAAAAAGGACGTTAAAAGCGCAACAGGACAAATAAATATCAGTGTATCGAACGGGTAGCAACTAGGTAACACAATTGTGTAAACAATGTTACCAAACAAAAAAGTATGTGCAAAAAGTGGGGACAAATGCACAATTGAAGTGCAGTGTGTCCACAATTATGTGAGCATAAAAAATGGAAAGACAGGGACTGGTGGTATTAAGCCATGGAGGAAATGCCCGTTATTATACAAACTCATGGAGCTGATTTCCATAATGTGATAAAATATAATAATCACAAATAAACATATACAATAGATGTCTTAAATCTGTATACCTCCTATTTAGTGGCCACCAGTGATTAGGATGTATCCCTTTTAGTTCTCCCACATAGAGGAGTTCAGCTCCCATGGTTGAGACAGAGGATCTTCCATTCTATTACTAGTGTAGGACACACTAATTCGGGGTACTTTGTCGCAGTAAGTGGGCTTAGCACTATATGACCATATAGTGTGACCAAACCCCCGTATTTTTTGAATATGTTCAGGTGTTCAGGTGTTTTTAACTAGCCCTGCAGGAAATGTCATTCTTGTATGTGTGCGCTGTGAAATATTTTGTACTGTTTATAGGTCTTACAGCAGCACCATCTTGAATTTAAATGCATTGTTTGGTGTGCCCCCCAAATATGTTCTTGTATGTTGTAATAGGCCCTGACCAGGTTTTTGGGCTGGAGCACCCCTCCCCCTCCTCATTACCTCCTATTTAGTGGCCACCAGTGATTAGGATGTATCCCTTTCAGTTCTCCCACATAGAGGAGTTCAGCTCCCATGGTTGAGACAGAGGATCTTCCATTCTATTACTAGTGTAGGACCCACTAATTCGGGGTACTTTGTCGCAGTAAGTGGGCTTAGCACTATATGACCATATAGTGTGACCAAACCCCCGTATTTTTTGAATATGTTCAGGTGTTTTTAACTAGCCCTGCAGGAAATGTCATTCTTGTATGTGTGCGCTGTAAAATATTTTGTACTGTTTATAGGTCTTACAGCAGCACCATCTTGAATTTAAATGCATTGTATGGTGTGCCCCCCAATTATGTTCTTGTATGTTAAATCTGTATAAGTGACACATTCACATTCAAATAGGGTGAACATTCATATACATAAAGCTAAAATGAATGAATACCTATACACTTATAGCCAAAATTAGGTAAATGAAATAAAGGGGATACAATACAAATGGATATGGATGAATTAAATATAGATATATATACAAAATATATAAAAAATTGAATAAAAATAAAACTGAATGAAAATAGAATAAAAAGGAAAGAGAAACACCTCTAAAAAAAAGGGGGGAAGTAAGAATTGGGGCAACAAAATCAGGCTTTGTTAATAAAAGCGTTGACGTCTACTTCAACATTCATACCCAATGGAAAAGTGTGCGTAGCTCATGGATCCAGTAGGTCTCTAAGCGAGACACACCCCTGGTCATGGCACCACCCCTCCAAGGGGGGACGTATCTGTCGATGACCACAAATTGCGTCCCATCAATCACGCGATTGTGGTGTAACTTATAATGGCGGGGGACAGTGTGTTTGGTGTCCCCACCTTTAATAAGCGCGATATGTTCCGCCACTCTTATGGCAAAGGAACGCATGGTGCGGCCCACGTATTGTTTCCCACAATGACATGTAATCAAGTACACAATATAACTGGTGGTGCAGGTACAGAATTGTCTGATTGGATATGTTTTGTGGGTAACTGATGACGTGAACGATACCGTTTTTCTCCCTATGCCAGAGTTGTGTTGGCAAACACTACATCTTTTACAAGAATAGAATCCCTCCATCTCATAGAAGAGGGGTTGGCGTATGGGAGGATTAATAATGTTTGGGGTGATCCTGCTCTGTAAGGTTGGGGCACCCTTAAAGATGACTCTGGCCTTATCAGGCAGTACATTACCCAAAATACGGTCATTCCTGAGGATGTCCCAATGTTTTGAGAGAATGGCTTTAATGTGTCTGTGCTGATTGGAAAAGGAAGTCAATAAGGACCACCTGAAGGAATCATCTGATTCTCTCCTAGGCCTATCTTCTAAAAGGGATTCCCCATTGGTTTCAAGGGCATGTTGATACTCACGATCAACAAGACAGGGATCATAGTCCTTATCTGTGAACTTAGCCTTCAGGAGTGCCGATTGTGCTTTGAAGGAGTCAACGTTTGAACAATTTCTTCGTAGTCTAAGAAATTGACTCCGTGGTACCGAGTCAAGCCAAGACCGGTGATGGCAGCTATCGGTTGGTATGAAGCTATTCCGGTCTGTGGCTTTGAAATGTGTCTGGAATTGAAAACCACCATCACATATCTCTATCTCCAGATCCAAAAAATTAATTTTATGATTACTGGCTGTATGGGATAGGGAAATGCCACGATCATTCCTATTCAAGCGTTCAAAAAATGAGTCAAGTGACTCGGCACTTCCCTTCCATAGGAGGAGGATGTCGTCAATATACCGTGCCCACACAATGAGGGATGGATCCCTATTGGTATAGACGACATCCTCCTCCCACTTGGCCATAAATAAATTGGCGAGGCTAGGGGCGAACTTGGCGCCCATAGCCACGCCACGTAACTGGAGATAGTACTGCTGGTCAAACCAGAAATAACTACGCTTGGTAGCGAACTCAAGTAGTTCAACGACAAAAGCACACTGAAAAGAAGCGATGGTAGGTTCCTTTTCCCAAAAATATTGGACCGCCTCCAATACGCTTGAATAGGAATGATCGTGGCATTTCCCTATCCCAGTAAGCCAGTAATCATAAAATTAATTTTTTGGATCTGGAAATAGAGATATGTGATGGTGGTTTTCAATTCCAGACACATTTCAAAGCCACAGACCGGAATAGCTTCATACCACCCGATAGCTGCCATCACCGGTCTTGGCTTGACTCGGTACGACGGAGTCAATTTCTTAGACTACGAAGAAATTGTTCAAACGTTGACTCCTTCAAAGCACAATCGGCACTCCTGAAGGCTAAGTTCATAGATAAGGACTATGATCCCTGTCTTGTTGATCGTGAGTATCAACATGCCCTTGAAACCAATAGGGAATCCCTTTTAGAAGATAGGCCTAGGAGAGAATCAGATGATTAATTCAGGTGGTCCTTATTGACTTCCTTTTCCAATCAGCACAGACACATTAAAGCCATTCTCTCAAAACATTGGGACATCCTCAGGAATGACCGTATTTTGGGTAATGTACTGCCTGATAAGGCCAGAGTCATCTTTAAGGGTGCCCCAACCTTACAGAGCAGGATCACCCCAAACATTATTAATCCTCCCATACGCCAACCCCTCTTCTATGAGATGGAGGGATTCTATTCTTGTAAAAGATGTAGTGTTTGCCAACACAACTCTGGCATAGGGAGAAAAACGGTATCGTTCACGTCATCAGTTACCCACAAAACATATCCAATCAGACAATTCTGTACCTGCACCACCAGTTATATTGTGTACTTGATTACATGTCATTGTGGGAAACAATACGTGGGCCGCACCATCCGTTCCTTTGCCATAAGAGTGGCGGAACATATCGCGCTTATTAAAGGTGGGGATACCAAACACACTGTCCCCCGCCATTATAAGTTACACCACAATCGCGTGATTGATGGGACGCAATTTGTGGTCATCGACAGATACGTCCCCCCTTGGAGGGGTGGTGCCATGACCAGGGGTGTGTCTCGCTTAGAGACCTACTGGATCCATAAGCTCCGCACACTTTTTCCATTGGGTATGAATGTTGAAGTAGACGTCAACGCTTTTATTAACAAAGCCTGATTTTGTTGCCCCAATTCTTACTTCCCCCCTTTTTTTAGAGGTGTTTCTCTTTCCTTTTTATTCTATTTTCATTCAGTTTTATTTTTATTCAATTTTTTTATGTATTTCGTATATATATCTATATTTAATTCATCCATATCCATTTGTATTGTATCCCCTTTATTTCATTTACCTGATTTTGGCTATAAGTGTATAGGTATTCATTCATTTTAGCTTTATGTATATGAATGTTCACCCTATTTAGCCTGCATTAATGTAATTCAGGTTTGTGAATGTGTCACTTATACAGATATAAGACATCTATTGTATATGTTTATTTGTGATTATTATATTTTATCACATTATGGAAATCAGCTCCATGAGTTTGTATAATAACGGGTATTTCCTCCATGGCTTAATACCACCAGTCCCTGTCTTTCCATTTTTTATGCTCACATAATTGTGGACACACTGCACTTCAATTGTGCATTTGTCCCCACTTTTTGCACATACTTTTTTGTTTGGTAACATTGTTTACACAATTGTGTTACCTAGTTGCTACCCGTTCGATACACTGATATTTATTTGTCCTGTTGCGCTTTTAACGTCCTTTTTTATGTATGCAACACCGGGGTCGTGGCTTGTTACCATAGTTACCCAGGCATCCACATTTGCCCGCCTCTCTGGGAGGCTCTCACTATGTACGCACTTGACACGTAGCCCCGTACGGCTTCTAGACCTTTGCTGTCATCCCGCCGTTCCGCCCCTTCACTGCTCCATTACGCACGCTCCTTGCACATGCGCAGTGCACATTTCTTCACTTCGATGCGCGCGCACATCGTTGCGCCGCTCACATCCCTTATGCCACTTCACCTCACGTTATTCACCCACCCATTAACATTCCTCTGTATTTGTGACCACAGACAGGGCCCCCTTTACATGAACTTCTCAGTGGTATTTTATTTGTTTCCACTTCCGGTGCCTACCATTGTGAGGCGTGGAACGCACGCCGGTCAGCATGGAACGCACGCCGTTCGGCCATCTTCCCCCAATACCGGAAGTGACGTTTCAATAACCGTGGAGCTGTTTTTCATTATTTTTGAAGGTTTCCTTATATATACCCTGGTGGCTACAGTGGGGGGAACCCCCCAGATGACGTCTATGCAGACGAAACGCGTCGGGTAGGACCCCACTGTCGCCACTTCTTCACAGCGCTGTTTTTAGATACCTTTCATGTGAGTGTATATTACTTTTAATAAATCTCCATTTAAACGGATTTACACTATTTGGCCATTCCTTCTCTTCCTTCATTTGCTGCTGTTATTACTGGTTCCAACGCTGATCTGCGGGATACGATCTATGGGAGCTGCACCCCATACCTTTGGGCCCGATCACGTTTGAGGAATACAGCCACGTGGAAGCCACTCCACCAACTCTACCCTTCCGGGCCAACTGCAGTCCAGCACCACCTAAGCCTGATTGACTCCACCTGGCGTATGCCTTGTTGGGTCCACCGAGTCCGGTAAGCCTTTTCACTTTTATTGGTGGTGTGTGGGCTCCCTCCACAGATGGTTTACACCCTTGTTGAGATCCGTTCCAGAGGACTTTTCATCTTTTCTCCAAGGATGTTCTTTTTAGCACACAAACTTGGAACTGTCAGTCCATAGACTCCATTTTCAGACCCCTCTTCTTAGCGCTACACTTATTTTGTTTTTTGACATTGTTTACACTTGCTGGTTGTGTTAGCTGCTGTTTTATTCCTCTTTTTGGTAGCGCAGAATTATTGTGTACAACCCTCGGTGTTGCCTGCCTCATTTGTTCCGCAGAGTATTCCTGCGTTAGAGGAGCATCTCCGTGGTCTTCGTTCCACTTGGCCACAAGTCTAGGAGGCTTTGCGACATGCTAACGGTAGGTACAGACTCCATGCTGACCGCAGACGCCTGCCTGCGCCTTTGAAGTTCGCACCTCGGTATATTGGGCCTTTCAGTATCCTTTGCAGGATTAACCCAGTGGCTTACGCCTTGGACCTTCCTCCTAGTATGTGCATCTCTAATGTGTTTCATGTCTCCTTATTGAAACCTTTGGTCTGCAACCGCTTTACCACCTCGGTGCCACGTCCTCACCCTATACAGGTTGAGAACCATGAGGAGTATGAAGTACAATCCATTGTTGACTCCCGTAGGTACCGTGTGCGCATACACTACCTGGTGCATTGGAAGGGGTACAGTCCAGAGGAACGCTCTTGGGTCTTATCCTCCGACGTACATGCCCCTGTCCTCCTCCGTGATTTCCATAGATGTTTTCCCCTCAAGCTCGGTGGTCCTCCAAGGGGAAGGGGTCGTTGAGGAGGGGGCACTGTCAGGGCTGGGCTCAGCCCTTCCTTCTCTGAGCTGGCCGCTCAGATGTCGGCTAATTGCCAGCTCCTTTCTCTCCACAGTGACTCAGCTGTTGTTGATGATCTGCTCATCAGTCCTGCCTACTTAAAGCCGTTCAGCTCACTTCATCTCTGCCTTCACCTTTGGTCACATCTCAGAGATTTTCTCCTGCGTTCCTGTTGAAGACTTGCTCGGCTGACGTCCCTTCTGGCTCCTGATCCTGCTTGCTGTACTACTACGTTGATCTCTGGCTCTTTGACATTGGCTGACTACCTGATCTGGTTACTGAACTCTGGCTGTATTGACTACGCTTACTCTGTTTACCTTTTTATTATTATTAAACAAGTGTGATTAACTGTACTTCTGTCTCGGTCTGATTCATGGTTTCTGACAGTTAGATACTACTGTGTACACCGCCTGCACTATATTAGCAACTGTACTATGGCTGCATTGTATTGTGTATTGTGTACACCACCAGAAGTGTAGTAGAAACTGTACTCACTGTATTAGATATTATGTACACTGCCTGCACTATATTAGCAACTGTACTACGGCTGCATTGTATTGTGTACTGTGTACACCACCAGAAGTGTAGTAGAAACTGTACACACTGTATTAGATACTGTGTACACTGCCTGCACTGTATTAGCAACTGTACTATGGCTGCACTGTACTGTGTACACCACCAGAAGTGTAGTAGAAACTGTACACACTGTATTAGATACTGTGTACACCACCTGCACTGTATTAGCAACTGTACTATGGCTGCAATGTATTTTAAACTGTGTACACCACCAGAAGTGTAGTAGACACTTTACACAGTGTATTAGATACTGTGTACACAGCCTGAAGTGTATTAGAAACAGTACACCACAGAATACACTGTAGATGCTGTATAGGCTACATTGGATACAGAGTATAAATACAGTGGGGACGGAAAGTATTCAGACCCCCTTACATTTTTCACTCTTTATTACAGTATATTGCAGCCATTTGCTAAAATCATTTAAGTTCATTTTTTTCCTCATTAATGTACACACAGCACCCCATATTGACAGAAAAACATAGAATTGTTGACATTTTTGCAGATTTATTAAAAAAGAAAAACTGAAATATCACATGGTCCTAAGTATTCAGACCCTTTGCTCAGTATTTAGTAGAAGCACCCTTTTGATCTTATACAGCCATGAGTCATTTTGGGAAAGATGCAACAAGTTTTTCACACCTGGATTTGGGGATCCTCTGCCATTCCTCCTTGCAGATACTCTCCAGTTCTGTCAGGTTGGATGGTAAACGTTGGTGGACAGCCATTTTTAGGTCTCTCCAGAGATGCTCAATTGGGTTTAAGTCAGGGCTCTGGCTGGGCCATTTAAGAACAGTCATGGAGTTGTTGTGAAGCCACTCCTTCATTATTTTAGCTGTGTGCTTAGGGTCATTGTCTTGTTGGAAGCTAAACCTTCGGCCCAGTCTAAGGTACTGAGCACTCTGGAGGTTTTCGTCCAGGATATCCCTGTACTTGGCCGCATTCACCTTTACCTTGATTGCAGGGTCGTCCTGTCCCTGCAGCTGAAAAACACCCCCGCAGCATGATGCTGCCACCACCATGCTTCACTGTTGGGGCTGTATTGGACAGGTGATGAGCAGTGGCTGGTTTTCTCCACACATACCACTTAGAATTAAGGCCAAAAAGTTCTATCTTGGTCTCTTAAGACCAAAGAATCTTATTTCTCACCATCTTGGAGTCCTTCAGGTGTTTTTTAGCAAACTCCATGCGGGCTTTCATGTGTCTTGCACTGAGGAGAGGCTTCCGTCGGGCCACTCTGCCATAAAGCCCCGGCTGGTGGAGGGCTGCAGTGATGGTTGACTTTCTACAACTTTCTCCCATCTCCCGACTGCTTATAACATTAAAAAGCTCATTCCTACTTTCCTCAAAAGCCTTGTCATTGAACAGTGTGACAGTGAACCTCCATCTCACCATACCCCTAAGGGTACAAGGAGACGGGCAAAATTCTGCAAAACTATTTATTTATTATTTATTATTTATTTATTAAAAAAAAAGGATCTGCAGTATATGACAACTGGATCACTCCAGAAATTATTTTTAATACCTCCAAAATATTTGCCGAACTCTATCCAGTGGAACGGGTTTGGAAAAAGCATATTATATAAGCATGGTTATATAAGTTATAAGCATGGGTTGCAGAGTATAGGGGAAGCGTGTCAGTAAGAAGTACATGGTAATCCAGGTGTAGACTGTCTTGTAACAAATCCTTGTGGTGAAAGGAATTGCCTAATTCCCTTTAATGGCTCTAGGCAAAAGTGGCATTAAAGAAAAACTGGGACCCCTATAGGGGTTATTATACATTTGTTTGTTTCGGCCAACCTGGCCCATACAAACTATGTCCCTCACTAACTACATACAGCATACTGTGTTGCGGGTGTGAGCCAAGACTTCCTGTCTCATACCTGGAACACAGAAGCATCTACCGCAGCGGTGCTCAGCCGCTCAGAGCAAGCAATGTATTCTATCAATGAATACAAAGCGTCCTCTGATTGGCTGAATCAGAGGTTGTAACATTATCAGCCCACCTCTCTGACTCAGTCAATCAGCGGAAGCTTTGCATTCATTGCTTGCTCTGAGAGCCGATCTGGTAGACTCTTCTGAGTTCTGGGTATGAGACACCAGCTATTCCAGTGATCTCCATTAGCTTCTGGGTCCAGTGCTGAGCAAATGCCCTGCTGCATTCCGAGTATAGGAGGTTGTCCACTCAGCACAGGTTCAATTCAAAGAATGCTTTGCATTTTTTGAATGAATAAAAAATGTTCTTCAAATGGACAAGGTTAAAAGTGTGACTTCAGCACCCAGCCTCTCCACCTCACCCACTCAGAGAACGCTGTGCATTCTTTCAGAAAATGCAAAGCATACCCTGAATGGCATCCGTGCTGAGCGGACAACCTCCTGTGTTCAGAATGCATCAGGCCAGACACTCAGCACCGGACCAGCAAGCAAGTAGAGATAACTGGAGTAGTGGTGTCAACACCACCACTTAGAGGGTGCCCAAGTGCGGCCACTGATGATGTACGGCGTGGCAGTTGTGTGCCTCATGCTGAAATGCTCTTCCAGCACGTGACACTGAAAGAAGCCGTTACTGTCAGGTGGAGTGATCTTCCACTGACAGTTGAACTATAGTCCCAGCTTGACTGGATAAGACAGCTCGGCGCAGGAGCGTGTGTTTAAAGTAGGTAAACACTGAACACCAATGCTGGGGAGGCAGGGGGATCTTATCATTGTTACAGCCACTAACCACCAATGCTGGTGGGGGAGTTTATTGTTACAGCCAGCCACTGATCACCAATGCTGGTGGGGGAGTTTATTGTTACAGCCAGCCACTGATCGCCAATGCTGGTGGGGGAGTTTATTGTTACAGCCAGCCACTGATCACCAATGCTGGTGGGGGAGTTTATTGTTACAGCCAGCCACTGACCACCAATGCTAGTGGGGGAGTTTATTGTTACAGCCAGCCACTGATCACCAGTGCTGGTGGGGGAGTTTATTGTTACAGCCAGCCACTGACCACCAATGCTGGTGGGGGAGTGTATTGTTATAGCCAGCCACTGATCACCAGTGCTGGTGGGGGAGTGTATTGTTATAGCCAGCCACTGACCACCAATGCTGGGAGGTTAGTTTTACAGCAAGCCACTGACTATCAGCGTTGGTAGGGGATTTGTTGTTACATTTTTTGCATGTTGGGACATCTGCATTGGGGATTGCACTAACATTCATTTAAAAGTATTTCTTTCTCCTGAAATTTTGCTTTTGATTAAACAATTGCGCAAATATCGTGTGAGGTAAAAAAAAAAATTGCAACAACCCCCACCTTATTCTCCAGGGCCTCTGCTCTCTGAAAATAGAACCCTCAAACATGATACAAGTCATTTTCTAGCACAAAATGCAGATTTTAAAATGGAAGTGACAAATGACAAAATATCTCCAGTAGGGAAGCAGTTAAAAAGTGTTGATAGGAAAAGATTACAGGACTAATCCTGAGCGGAAAAGAGCGCTCACTGCACAGCTGTCACTGGAAGCCCACAGCTAGTGCTATACTTATCCCTGTACATATATACAGTGCTGGGGGCACGTTCCACCCCAGGAATGGCTCAGCACTCAGTACTATTTCCCCCCCCCCACACAGCCCTATGAACAGTCCGCTTACACATCCCTCCCCTTCATGTCTCCACACACAGCTTAACAACCGAAGTGACAGAAGACACTGGCGCATGCGCTTCAGCCCCCGCTCTGCAGTCTATGCAGCTACGGCCGAAGTGGGCGGGATTGATTGTGGAGGAGAAAGAAAAAAAAAGCTTCAAGCCTGTGGGCGTCTTAATAGAGAAGTCAGTGGCCCCACCTACAGACTTTTTTTCCTTATCAGGGGCGGGACAGTCAGCCACGCCGCGCGTTTATAGGTTGTGTAGGCGGGGCTTGATAGATACTTTCTAAGAGTTTGAGGCGTGGTTTAGCCTCAAGGCCGGTTGGCAGCGGGTTGGGCGGGGTTTTATACGCATTGTGGGGCGTGTAAATAGTAGAGTAATAGATGGGAGAAACGTGAAGTGGGTGGGACTGTTGGATGAATGGGCGGGGCGTGAGGTTAGCGGCTGAGGGGGCGGCGCGGTGCTCGGGAACTGGACGCATTTTGGAGCCGGGGGAGAGTGGAGAGCGGAGGACAGGTGAGCTGGGCAACCGTGTATGGGGTGCCTATGTCTGGGGGGGGGGGAGCTGTCATCGCATAGAGGTCACAGCCGGCATACTGTCAGTGAGCTGCAGTACTTAGAGCGCTGTGTGCGTGTGTTCAGACACACAACTTATCCCTCCTCTGATCATCATTCTTCTAATTGGCTCCGGTCACCCCTATAGGAGATGTATGGAGGAGTTACATCTCGTGCTATGGTGGGCTCACATCTTCTATACGATTTAACCTTCCTGATGTCTGCAGTTGTAGCATCACCCTGATCTGTATGATGTCCTCACTTCTGTGCCATCTCATCATCACAGGGAGCTATAGAACGCCTCTGTATAATAACCCCTATAGGGCCCCCAGATCCCAACTTCTCTGTATAAATAATCCCTATAGGGCCCCCAGATCCCAACTTCTCTGTATAAATAACCCCTATAGGGCCCCCCAGATCCCAACTTCTCTGTATAAATAACCCCTATAGGGCCCCCAGATCCCAACTTCTCTGTATAAATAACCCCTATAGGGCCCCCAGATCCCAACTTCTCTATATAATAACCCCTATAGGGGCCCCAGATCCCAAATCACAGGTACCCACAGAACTCTTCTGTATAATAACCCCTATAGGGGCCACAGCTCTCACATCACAGGGACCCGTAGATCTCTGTATAATAATCCTTATAGGGGCATAACCCCTATAGGGGCCCACCTCCCACATCACAGGGACCCATAGATCTCCTCTGTATAATAACCCCCATAGGGACCCCCAGCTCCCTCATCATAGGGACCTACAAAACTCCTCTGTATAATAACCCCTATAGGGGCCCCACCTCCCACATCACAGGGACCCATAGATCTCCTCTGTATAATAACCCCTATAGGGGACCCAGCTCTGATATCACAGGGACCCATAGATCTCTGTATAATAACCCCTATAGGGGCCCCAGCTCTCACATCACAGGGACCTACAGAACTCCTCAGTATAACCCCTATAGGGGCCCCAGATCCCACATTACAGGGACCTATAAAACTTCCCCATATAATAACCTCTATAGGGGGCCCAGCTCCCACATCACAGGGACCCATAGATCTCCTCTGTATAATAACCCCTATAGGGGACTCAGCTCTGACATCACATGGACCCATAGATCTCCTCTGTATAATAACCCCTATAGGGGGCCCCAGCTCTCACATCACAGGGACCTACAGAACTCCTCAGTATAACCCCTATAGGAGCCCCAGATCCCACATTACAGGGACCTATAAAACTCCCCCGTATAATAACCTCTAGAGGGGGCCCAGCTCCCATATCGCAGGGACCTATGGAACTCCTCTGTATAATAACCCCTATAGGGACCCCACATCACAGGGACCTATAGAACTCCTCTGTATGATAACCTTTATACAGGCCCCAGCTCTCACATCACAGGGACCCACAGAACTCCTCTGTATAATAACCCTTATAGGGGCATCAGCTCTCACATCACAGGGACCCATAGAACTCCTCTGTATAATAACCCCTATAGGGGACCCAGCTCTGACATCACAGGGACCCTTAGATCCCCTCTGTATAATAACCCCTATAGGGGGCCCCAGCTCTCACATCACAGGGACCTACAGAACTCCTCAGTATAACCCCTATAGGGGCCCCAGATCCCACATTACAGGGACCTATAAAACTTCCCCGTATAATAACCTCTATAGGGGGCCCAGCTCCCACATCACAGGGACCCATAGATCTCCTCTGTATAATAACCCCTATAGGGGACCCAGCTCTGACATCACAGGGACCCATAGATCTCCTCTGTATAATAACCCCTATAGGGGGCCCCAGCTCTCACATCACAGGGACCTACAGAACTCCTCAGTATAACCCCTATAGGGGCCCCAGATCCCACATTACAGGGACCTATAAAACTCCCCTGTATAATAACCTCTATAGGGGGCCCAGCTCCCATATTGCAGGGACCTATGGAACTCCTCTGTATAATAACCCCTATAGGGATCCCACATCACAGGGACCTATAGAACTTCTCTGTATAATAACCTCTATAGGGATCCCCAGCTCCCACATCACAGAGACCTATAGAACTCCTCTGTATAATAACCCATATAGGGGCCCCAGCTCTTACATCAGAGACCTATAGAACTCTTCTGTATAATAACCCCCATAGGGGCCTCAGCTCTCACATCACAGGGAGGGGCCCCAGCTTTCACATCACAGGGACTCATAGGTCTTCTCTGTATAATAACCCTATAGGGGCCTCAGCTCTCACATCACAGGGACCCATAGAACTCCCCGTATAATAACCTCTATAGGGGGCCCAGCTACCACATCACAGGGACCAACAGAACTCCTCTGTATAATAAGCCCTATAGGGGCCCCAGCTCTTCTATAGGATCTCACCTACCTGACATGTCTGCACTCAGCATAAATCAGGGATCTACAGAATTCTGTATAATAACCCCTATAGGGGCCCCAGCTCCTACATCAGAGTCCTACAGAACTCTTCTGTATAATAACCCCTATAGGGGCCCCAGTTCTCGCATCACAGGGACCTACAGAACTCCTCCGTATAATAACCCCTATAGGGGCATCAGTTCTTACATCACAGGGACCCATAGAACTCCTCTGTATAATAACCCCTATAGGTGCCCCAGCTCTTGCATCACAGGGACCCACATAACTCCTGTATAATAACCCCTGGAAGGGCCCCAGTTCCCACATCACAGGGACCCGTAGATCTCCTTTGTATAATAACCCCTTTAGGAGCCCCAGCTCTCACATCACAGGAACCCATAGAGCTCCTCTGTATAATAACTCCTATAGGGGCACAAGCTCTCACATCACAGGGACCCACATAACTCCTCTGTATAATAACCCCTATAAGGGGCCCCAGCTCTCACATCACAGGGACCTAATGAACTCCTCCACGTAATAACCTCTATAGGGGCCCCAGCTCCCACATCACAGGGACCTATAGAACTCCTCTTTATAACCTCTATAGGAGCCCCAGCTCCCACATCACATGGACCTACAGAGCTCCTCTGTATAATAACCCTTTTAGGGGCCTCAGCTCTTCTATAGGATCCCACCTACCTGACATGTCTGTACTCACCACATCACAGGGACCTATAGAACGCCTCTGTATAATAACCCCTTTAGGGGCCCTGGTTCTTCTATAGGATAGCACCTGCCTGCAATTAGAGGGTGATGCTGTAACTCCTCTATATATTATTTACTATAATTGATCATGTTGTACAGTCACATCAGTCCTTGTCCTCACATGTAGACAAGAGCCAGTAAACCTATCAGCATATCTTTTGCAGTGTAGGTGCAAACTCCATGCAATAAGGGTCGGTCCTTACCAAATGCAGTACGTGGAAACAGGCATTTTCCCATATGGGAACATGCTGCCCTCTGCAGATGTGTGCAATTATTAATTCGTCATGGCACCCCCATGCATCTGGTGTTCATGGCCACCAAAATGCATGGTACCATGCGGTTTGGTGTGGCAGGATTGTGAAATTTTTACCTGCTGTGCTTTTTGCACTTTCAGCAGTCCATTGGAATTCATGGGCTAGCGAAAATGTGCAAAAAACGTACACGCTCAGATGCACAAAGATGGTGTGAACCAGTCCTTAGTGCCCAGGTGGGATTTGAACGGAGGACCCCTGTGCTGCAAAGCAGGCATGTCAACCCCTAAATCACTATGCTACACACTTAGTATGTCATATAGCAGGGGTAGGCAACCTTGGCCCTCCAGCTGTGGTGAAACTACAAATCCCATCATGTCTCAAGGAGTCATGCCTGTGATTGTTAGGGTTTTGTAATGTCTCATGGGACTTGTAGTTTCAAAACAGCTGGGGGGGCCAAGGTTGCCTGCCCCTATCCTATAGTGTCCTCAGCTCTTATGTCTGGTTATATAGGATATAACCTTCCTGAGCAGTCTGTAGTGATGCTACTTGTCTGTATATTGTGCCCTATAGTGTCTTCGGCTCCCATGTCTGGTTATATAGGATCTAACCTTCCTGAGCATTCTGTAGTTATAGGGTGATGATATGACTCCTAATCCTCTTGTATTGAATTACAACTGTAAAACACTGCACAAACTGCTGGCACTATAAAAATTCTGTACGATGATGATGATAATAAAAAAAAAAAATAACTAATTTGTATAATGCAACCATTTTCAACCAGGGTTCTGTGAAATTTTGTGGTTCCTGCAGAGGGTGCTAGGGGTTCCTTGAGCAATAGCTGATTTACTGCTCATCTGATGGCATTTGGCAGTTCTCCACTGTCCAGCAATAAAAGGAGATATTTTTCTATGACCACCAATCTAAGGAGGCGTTTCTCTAATGACCTCCAATCAAAGGAGGCATTTCTCCAGTGACCACTAACTCATGGAGGCATTTCTCCAGTGACCACTAACTCATGGAGGCGTTTCTCCAGTGACCACTAACTCATGGAGGCGTTTCTCCAGTGACCACTAACTCATGGAGGCGTTTCTCCAGTGACCACTAACTCATGGAGGCGTTTCTCCAGTGACCACTAACTCATGGAGGCGTTTCTCCAGTGACCACTAACTCATGGAGGCGTTTCTCCAGTGACCACTAACTCATGGAGGCGTTTCTCCAGTGACCACTAACTCATGGAGGCGTTTCTCCAGTGACCACTAACTCATGGAGGCGTTTCTCCAGTGACCACTAACTCATGGAGGCGTTTCTCCAGTGACCACTAACTCATGGAGGCGTTTCTCCAGTGACCACTAACTCATGGAGGCGTTTCTCCAGTGACCACTAACTCATGGAGGCGTTTCTCCAGTGACCACTAACTCATGGAGGCGTTTCTCCAGTGACCACTAACTCATGGAGGCGTTTCTCCAGTGACCACTAACTCATGGAGGCGTTTCTCCAGTGACCACTAACTCATGGAGGCGTTTCTCCAGTGACCATTAACTCATGGAGGCGTTTCTCCAGTGACCACTAACTCATGGAGGCGTTTCTCCAGTGACCACTAACTCATGGAGGCGTTTCTCCAGTGACCACTAACTCATGGAGGCGTTTCTCCAGTGACCACTAACTCATGGAGGCGTTTCTCCAGTGACCACTAACTCATGGAGGCGTTTCTCCAGTGACCACTAACTCATGGAGGCGTTTCTCCAGTGACCACTAACTCATGGAGGCGTTTCTCCAGTGACCACTAACTCATGGAGGCGTTTCTCCAGTGACCACTAACTCATGGAGGCGTTTCTCCAGTGACCACTAACTCATGGAGGCGTTTCTCCAGTGACCACTAACTCATGGAGGCGTTTCTCCAGTGACCACTAACTCATGGAGGCGTTTCTCCAGTGACCACTAACTCATGGAGGCGTTTCTCCAGTGACCACTAACTCATGGAGGCGTTTCTCCAGTGACCACTAACTCATGGAGGCGTTTCTCCAGTGACCACTAACTCATGGAGGCGTTTCTCCAGTGACCACTAACTCATGAAGGCATTTCTCCAATGACCTTCAACGTAAGGAGGTGTTTCTTTACTGACTATATATTTTGGGTGTCAAATACTCTGGGTATCAAAAAATAAGGAGCTAACCTACATAACTAAGTGGGAGGAAGAGCTGGGGATGACCATCCCTAGATCAAAATGGGAAAGAGCGTTTCTACTAACACACAAATTATCTTTATCAAATAGACATCAGGAAAGGCATTACAAAATCTTAGCAAGATGGTATAGATGCATGGTAGATATGCATAAAATAAATGGGGAAAACAAAGAGGTATGTTGGAGATGCCAAAATGCAAGAGGTACAATGTCACACATATGGTACTACTGCCCGGGGGTTCAGATATTTTGGTCAAAGATTTATAATATATATCAAGCTATTACAGGACAAAGTACACAACCAGATGTATTAGTTTCAGTTTTGTCAATGATCCCTGGCTCTATGAAGGCTATAAAAAAGATATATTAAGACACATGTTAACAACAGCACGGACTGTTATAGCTCAAAAATGGAGGAAAAAGGTCCCTCTATTGAGGAATGGGTGTGTGAGATGGGCGAGATACAGTCCCTGGAATAGATGATAATGACAGAAGCAGATTTAAAGGAACAAACCTTAAAAACATGGTAAAAATGGGAGGAGTTCAGAACCTCAGCAACTCTATCAAATTATTTGTAGAGCAACATTACAGGGCCTTTTTGTTTAGCTTTCCCTTCCCTTCCAGTATCTTTTTTTTTTTTTTTTTTTTCTTTATCCCTCCCCTTACTTTCCCCCTCCTTCTCTTTTTTTTATTTATTTATTTGTTTTATTTTTGTGGTTAAAGTGGGTTTGAGTGAATGTTTAGTATGTATGTGTTTGGAGTAGATTACTAGAGTGATTGGGAAAATAATAGCTATAAGCATGGAATTATATATAGGACAGAGAGTTATGAATCAATTGTTAAATTGTACCTTTTAATATATCCAATAAATTTTTCTTTTCTTTTGTGTATATGTTGTATAAAAAGGAAACCTTTTATAAAATAAAGATTATATAAAAAAATACTCTGGGTATGCCACTATTCTTTAACTTATTGATCATTCTAATGTACTTTGAATGGTAGACATATCAGGGGCTTCCTGAGACCTGAACATTATTTCAGGGTTTCCTCAGGGGTAAGGCCTTTTTTAACAGGCGGCTGTTTACATGCATTGGCTATGATGCTTTGCGCCATGGCAAATTTAATACGGCATGTTGAGCTGACAGGTGGCACAGTCAAACGCTTGGCTCTCAGTTTTATTAGTTCCATATTAATTGTAAAAAAAAAAAAAAAGCTGGAGGTGGCAGGATGACCTCCTGAATGCCTGACAGCAGCTGTTTAGCCAAATTCTGAAAAGCAGTCCACTGTGAATCACTTTTCAAAGAACAGGCTGGTGTGAACCCAGCCTAAAAGGTTGAGAATGGCTTGGTATATCATATTCTATGATGTCTTCTTATGCAGGATATTACCCTCCTGACATGTCTGCCAACCCTGGATCTTTATAATGTGTTCTATAGTGTTCTTAGCCCATATATTTTCCTCTATATCATTTAAACTTTCTGACATATCTGCAGTTATAACATCACACCACATTAACGTTGTAGCACTGCTCATTTTCTGTGATATACAGTGGCAATAAAAAGTATGTGAACCACTTGGAATTAATTGGTGTTATGCAACAATTTTTCCATAAAATGTGATCCTCATCTAAGTCACAATAATAGATAAACACAATGTGCTTAAGCTGATAACACACACAATTTCAATTTTCTTTTTTTTATTGAACACACAAACATTCATAATACTGTAGGAAAAAGTAAGTGAACCCGTAGGCTAATTATTTCAACAGAAGCTAATTGGAGTCAGTAGTTCGCACACCTGAAGTCTAGTTAAAAAAAGAATATTGCGGTGTGGTTTATAACTACTGTGATTGATAAGACACTAAAAACAATAAGATTGCTGTTCATAGGAAGCATCAGTTGATGTGAGCCATGCCTTGCAAAAAGGAGCTCTTTGAAGACTAACAATTAAGAGTAGTTTATCTGCATAAAGCTGGAAAGGGATACAAAGCAATCTCAAAGTGTTTAGAGATCCATCAGTCGATATTTAGACAAATTGTATGAATGGAGACCATTTAGTACTGTGGCTACACTTGTAAAAATTGGGTGCCCAGCCAAGATGACTCCTAATGCACAATGCAAAATCCTCAATGAGGTAAATAAGAACCCATGAGTAACAGCTAAAGGCTTGAAGACATAATTGGAACTGGTAAACATCTCTGATCATGAGTCTGTCATACAGAAGTCTTTGAACAGGCTGGGTTTCCATGGAAGAACACAACAGAGGAAGTCGCTGCTCTCCAAAAACCTGGAACGCTACAGGGAAAATGTTTTGTGGACTGATGTAACAAAAGTTGAATTGTTTGGGAAGAATATTCAGCATTATGTATGGTGCAAAAAGGCCACAGCTTACCAACATCTTCCCAACAGTGGAGGGAACATCATGATTTGGGCTTGTTTCGCTGCCTCAGAGTCTAGACCACTTATCATCGAGGGGAAAATACATTTCCAAGTTTACCAAATTCCTCCAAGATAATGGCAGAATGGCTGAACTGAAGCCCAGAAGTTGGGTGATGCAGCAAGACAATGACCCTAAGCATCAAAGTAAATCCACAACGAACTGGTTTCATAACAAGAAAATGGGTCTTTTGGGGTCAAAGACAGGACCTTAACCCCATAGAGGTGCTGTGGAATGATCTCAAGAGCTGATCACTCCAGACATCCTACAAATGTGTCTGAGCTGACGCAGTTTTGTAAAGAGGAACGATCAAAAATTCCTCCTGAATGTTGTGCAGGTCTGATCCAGAGCTACTTAAAGGGGTTGATGTCATTGCTGCCAAAAGCAGTTTGAACAGCTAATCACTGCAATGGTGCACTTCTTCCAGCCCTGTGAATATTTACTTGGTGTGTTCAATACAGACAAGAAAAATTGGAATTGTTTGTGTGTTAGCAGCTTTAGCACATTGTTTTTTGTTTTTTGTCTTTTGTTGTTACTAAAGTGTTTTGTTAACCCCCCCCAAAAAAATACAGATCCTGGGCCTTTAAAGCAGATTAAACCGTGCTTGTGCTGTGTAATCTGCCCCTCTCTAAACTGTAAAAAATATACCTGATCCTGCCACTTCCTATATCCCCCCCCCTCTCTCTGTGCTGACCACAAAAATCAGGGCTGCTGAGCCCTGATCACCATGGTCAGCGTTCGTCCCTCCGTAATTCACAGCCCTGCTCTCCTCTCTCTCCCTCTCTCTCTCCTCCCTGCCTGTTAGCTCTGTGTTTCTCTCCGCCCCCCGCCACTATTAGCATCAATACATTTTTATATATGGCCACTGCCAGCCCCTCTTATAGTTAGGCATAGCGCACTGTATTAGTCTTTTTTTATAAAATGGAGGCTTTTAAATACCGATTTTTTTTTTTTTTTTTTTTTTTAGCGTAATCTTCAGGCCGGTCACGCGACTCTCGGACGGTTTCTAGGGCTACTGCAGGAGGGACCGAGCGGCCATTTGACCTTCCCAGCTGATGTCAGAGAGAGCTCTCAGCCCCTCTGCAGTAGCCATGTATTGGAGCTGTACAGCGCCCGCGAGTCATGTGATCAGCCTGAAGATCGCTCTAAATTGGTATTTACAAGCCTAGTTTTTATAAAAGACTAACAGTGTGCTATGCCTGCCTATAATAGAGGGGCTGGCAGTGATTTGTGTATATATGGGTTAACAAACACTTAAAGCAGTTATATGCCCCAAAAAAAATACCTGTAAGGCAAAGGCACCACATACTAGCTCATTATGAAATACTTGCCTTAAAACAAAGCTCCCACAGGGGGTGATCACCGCTGAGGGAGCTGACATGTTTCTTCCGGGTCACTCTGTTCCAGTACGATACGCCGGACCTTAACTGAGCATGCACCGCTGTTGTCAGCGGCTGAATGCAAGGTGAATATAACCTAAACCGTACAGGTTTAGGAGATATTCATTTTACCTACGGGTAAGCCTCATTTTAGGCTTACCTATAGGTAAAAATGACCAAGCGGACAATATAATGGCTTTAAGGCCTTGCACACACGGGCAGAATGTTGGGAGACATTTGCCAGTTCAAAACAAATCGGCCGACATTCTGTTTATGTATGTCGGTCTGCCTGACAGAAGCTGGCCGTACATGCTGGAAAACCGGCAGCCGACAGGCAAATTGATCAGCGCTCTCAGCCATTGGCAGAGATCAGAGTTCTGGGAGGGGGGCCGTCCCATGTCCCCCTGTCAGAACACAACAGCTCAGCAGGGAAGATCGCTGGACTAACCTTGCATGGTTAGTACAGCATCTCCGACCAGAGGTGAGCGGTTTTATTTTTGTGCAACCCCCTGGATTGCACGTAAAAAAAAAAAAAACACTTTTTAGTGTGTACCCAGCTTTACCATAGATAAGGATCAGATTTTATGGCAGATTACTGCAGAAAACTGGTTGATGCCAGGGGGTTCATATACATTTTCTTGCCACTGTAGGCAGTTCTCACACGTGTCTGATACAGCCCAGTCATTTTATCATCTTTCTGTGTTTATCATCACTGTTTGTCTTATCGGTTGCTTGCAGCCTTAGCTCACTTTGCGGCTTTCCTTCTCTGTACTTCTCTCGCCTTCTGTTTTGTATAACTGTATTATCTTATCCTTTGTGATAAGGGCCTGAGGCTATTCACATTATCTTTCTATTCATTTGCATTTATCTCACCTAGATTGTAATGGTTTTCATTATTTGTAGTTTTTTATTCTGACACCTTGTTACATTTCTGTAATGATGCGTGTTACATTGCTACATACCATTTTAATGCTTGTAGCTGCCTAGACCAGCCCATTTCAACTATTTTACCCTGTAGGAACCCAAGGTTTAATTTTTAGTTCGCAGATAACCTCTGAAAAAATTACCTACAGGTTACAGTACATTAGCATGATCAGTAAGTTGTAGATATATTAATTAAAAATGAAGAAATGTACTTCCCTAATGCTTTCTTTTTGCCATCCAAAAGAAAACCAATAAAAATAATCACCATATAGGCATTCATTAGTGGTCAGTAGAGAAACATTAGCACCAGAACTACGTCGGCAATGTCAGGCAGGAAATATGGAAGCCACTACTTACTCCTTATGGATCCCCCTGATGACACTTGCAGGAACCCCCAGGAATTGACAGATTGAGATTTGTTTTCCTCAACACACTTACAGATGCAAAGGAAATACATCAAGACTAGACTGATCCAATGGTCTGCATTAGGGGTCGTCTGATTATCGGGGCCGACACTGGTCAAACCTCCCTCTGTCCCTGCCCGGCGATCGCTGCAGGCTCCTGAAAATCTGCTCCTCCGTCCTCCGGATACTATTTAAAGGCTGCTCAGTGGTGTGGCGGGCAGCAGAGAGATGACATCCTTTCTCACTGCTTGCCTTGCATCACCGCTGTTCCGCCCCTATAGCAGGCCCGCGAAGGATGCTCTTGACAGCTGCTGCCACCGCAGTCGAGCACAGATAGTTGCCTCATCTCTCACTGCCCGCATATGGAAGGTTACCCACTCGGACGCCACTGGGGAGAGGCTGCCAGAAGTAGCGTAAGTACTGACACGCTGCATCTGGGTGGCAGGTGACACGCTGCATCTGGGTGGCAGGTGACATACTTTTATAGGTATTTATGCAATTTTTCTATGTTTTGGGAAGCCATTTAAAAGAGAAGTAAAGGATTTTATATTTTTCCCCAATCATACTTACCTAGGTGAATACAGCATCGGTCCCCTGGCGCCTCTACACTGAGAACCGAGCGATCGAACACTGCTGATCACTCGGTTTTCAGAGCTCCGTGAGCAGATTGCTGCAGACTGTCAGTCACAGCTCTCTGCTCTTCTCCCCTCCTCGCTCATTGGAGTGCTGGGCTGTGGAGGGGCGGAGACAGGCGTCAGTCCAGGCACCTGGCGGATCCAGACTCTGTGGTCAGGAAGACGTGGTGCCTGGACTGACATTGGTGCCGCCCATAGAACGAATCGCACTCCTGTGATCCATAGAAGTCCAGCCAAACGAGCTTTGGCTGGACTTCTCCTTTTAATAAGTAATTATTTTGCAAGCATTTTATTCCCAGTTTACTTTTAATGTTTAAAACTTTAATAAACGTGTTCAGTTTATACCAGATTTGTTTAGAAATTGGGGGTGGGGTGGGGTGGGTGCTTTGGGGCAAGGAGTTCTGCGCCCCCACCCCCCGCCACCCTAAAGCACCTTGTCCCCGTGTTGATGAGTCATGAGCTGTAAGCCATAATCATCACAATTATGACAAATCATGGCTTGAACTATCTTGCTTTGCATGTAATGAGTCTATCTCATTTATTAGTTTCACCTTTTTTAAGTTGCATTAGTGAAATGAACTTTTGCACGATATTTAATTTTTCGCGTATCACCTGTATGTCCTTCAATAAATTGAATCAACCAATCCTGACTGTTAGCCAAGTAGAAGCCCTGTCATGTAGAAAATCCACATACCTGTAAAGAAGAGATTGAATACTTTGTGTCAACCACACTATCTCAAGAACACCTAGAAAGAAAGACGGGACAAAGTGCTAACCTTGTCACTTGGAGGACAGTAACCACTTACTTACTCTGTAAACCATCTGTAAACAGTAATGTCAGGCTATAGAGTTTAGAAAGCTGCAAATGATTTATCAAAAAACTATTTATTACTAACCATAGTATGCTGACAGGATTGCTGATTTACCTGCTTTCCCACACATTGTCACTTTCAGGTCATTGTCAGTGGAAAGTAGAGCTGCACGATTCTGGGAAAAATGAGAATCGCAATTCTTTTGCTTAGAATACAGATCACGATTCTTTAAAATGGTTAAATTTAAAAGAGAAAAATCAGCTGTAGACGGCACATGTGCAATCAACACGCCGCTCGCTCGGGGCTGGTTATTCATTTAATACAGCAAGGGGCGGATGCTTTTCTCAAAGGGGCGGATGTATAGTTAACCATACATCCGCCCCTTTGAGAAAAGCATCCGCCCCTTGCTGTCTTTATAACCATATATACATCTGCCCCTTTGAGAAAAGTATCCGCCCCTTGCTGTATTAAATAATCAGCCCCGAGCATTGGGAGCGAGCGGCGTGTTGATTGCGCTTGCGCAGTCCAGGCCGGCACTATGCTCTATGCTGACTGACGTCATTTCCGGTTGCTGACGTCAGTTTCGATATCGGCGCCATTTGCGTTCCACGCTGGTTCCGTGCTTCCGACTGGGAGATCCGGAAAATCATGCTAATCCAGCTTACAGATCGCGCGGGGGGGTGGTGAATCGAAATCGCGATCTTATATACGATTAATCGTGCAGCTCTAGTGGAAAGGGGGCATAAATAACCAAAGTCCATGACGGGTGATCTTTTATTGTGGTGTGGTGTATGTACAGTCATAATTTATTAAAGCCTTTATATGTGTGTATGCATTTCTTGGGCTTTAGAATGTATATTGTAGTCTGCGCTGTCTCCACCCAAACAACCATAAACTACTCAGTCAATGCGTGCTGTCATCTCTTGAATTTAATTTTTAATAATCCGTTCCTTAAAACATGTCTTTGCATGTGGGAGGAAAACCAGTCCGGTAGCTCACCCAGTCCACACTCGGCAGGAAACACTGGGAGATGTTGAATTTCGCAGCCAGGCATGTTCATTTTTACTCGTCTATTTTTTTACATCACACAGAAGTGGATGGATTAATTCAAAATGAACACACTTGTTTTTTGCTTTGGCATGCCTACTTTTATTTTCTTCTCTAATTAAGGCCAGCAATACACAGAGCAAATTTCTTTCCTGCAACCACGGGTAGTAGGAAAGAAATTTGCTTGATTCCCCAGTGTTGATGCAGGAATCCCTCCTGTTGAGCCATTGTCTTCTCCCGGCGGGAGGAAGCCATCCCCGCCGGGAGAACACCATAATTATTGCTAATGGCTATAACAATATTTGCAGGTAAAACCCAGCAGGCTGGTTGTACCCAAGTTGATCCATCAACTTCGTACATTCAGCCTGCCCATTCACGGTTCGAATCTTGGCCGGTGTCTTGCCGAATAAGTTCCTTCGGCGGATAGGTTCCCCCCTGTACTGCGCAGGCGCAGCGCCTGCGCAGTACGTACTACTGTTGGCCGCCGGAGATAGCCGAAGCTCAAACGCTTCGATCAGCTGTACATGGCGCCTGCGCTCTGGGTCCAGATTCCTTCCCCACTATCCAAGTGGACCTAGAGGGGGAATCTAAAAGTGCCGAGCGCAGCGAGGCCGTGCTCGAAGCGTGGCGAGCGAAGCGAGCCCGCGAGGGGCCCTCTTACAGGCGCCGTGTACAGCTGATTTTCAGCTGTTCCGCTTCGGCTATTTCCGCCGGCTTCTACTGCGCATGCGCAGTAGAGGGGGGAACTAATCCGCCGAGCGGAACTTTCTCGGCAGAACACCGTTTCCTTCTGAAGCCGCTTGCTATAGGGGCACCCAAGCAGAGCTGCAGCTCCGTGTATCCATTCAGACATGGAGCTGCATTTAGGCCCTGCCCCCCCTCTCTCCTGATTGGCTAACTAAGCTTGATAGCAGCGGGAGCCAATGGCGCCGCTGCTGTGTCTCAGCCAATCAGGAGGGAGAATCCCAGACAGCCGAGGCACTCTTGGACATCGCTGGATAGAGATGGGGCTAGGGTAAGTATTGGGGGGGCTACTGCACTCGAAAGGCTTTTTATCTTAATGCATGGAATGCATTAAGATAAAAAAAACCTTGTGCCTTTACAACCACTTTAAGTATTAAATCGTTTTCCATACACCAGTCAAATGTTGAATTTCCTGCCTATAAGCAGTCTCCTCCATTATCTCATATGAGTCAAACTAAAGCGAACTTCAGCAAACTTCACCATAGAATTTGGCTCTCATGTGTAAAAAGGACCGGTATTAACACACGTCACTGTGGTACCCCTGTACTTAATAATAGTTTTTGATGCTTGATCTCCTATTCTCACCATTTGTGGTCTGTTAGGAAATCTGTAATCCATAAACACAGCAGTGGGTTTATGCCCAAAGCATTTAACTTTTTCACTAGTTTGTCAGGAAGTACTGTGTGAGCGCTCTAGAGTTGTCAGAGGTATGCAAAGCAATAGACATTGCATCGTCTGTGGATCTTTTTTTGCAGGATAGGCAAACAAACTTATCCAGGTGAAGAGGTATGCTTGACCTAAGATGTGATAATGCAAGCCTCTCAAAATGCTTCATAATGATGGGAGTTAGCGCTACTGGACGATAATCATTGTAGCAGGTTACTGCTGAACTTTTAGGTATTAGGCAATAGTAGTAGATTTAAAATAAGAAGGTACAGCCGCTTGTCCCAGCCACAAATTTAAATATATCCATAAAAACAAAATAAAAACTGATCTGCAGCTACCATCAATGTACGGCCTGACATGCCGCCTGGTCCTGCTACTTTACTGATGTCAATCTTCCTCAGACTTGGTCTGCCCTCATGTGTTTTTAAAACCAATATATGCTCCCCCTCTACGGGTTCTTTGTTATGGGTTGCTCATCTCAGATTTTGATCCTCAAAGTGAGAAAAAAATTGGTTTAACCAGGTCCCGCCCAGCCATCATTTTGTTATAGATCATCGTAGATCATATGACGTCCTCCAGGATCGCACCTTGCTCAGGGCCACTCTGCGGGCCGATCTGTCAACGGCTGTGTCCAATGACTGATCAGTGTACCGGCTCACTTCCAGTACCATGTGACCGCTGTGACCAATCACAGCAGGCTACATGACAGTTGTAAACAATAGAGGGCTTCCTTTCATGCCATCCATTGTGTACAATTGTGTTGCTAGCTGTGAGTGGTCAGTGTGATCACGTGGTACAGACAGGGCAAATCACAGCCCATCTGTACCATGTCATTAGCTCTTGCCAATCACTGCTAATCAAAACAAACTGAATGAATCAGTTTTGTTCCGTAAAACACTTGCTTATATCGATGAGGTGCACTGCTATAGGCAATCATAATGTGTAAAAAAAAAAAATAAAAAAAAAAAAAAAAAAAAAAAAATCCTGATCACTTCTCCAGAGTAGTACAGTGTTACTAAAGTAACATTTATATTGCTTTGGTTACTGTGTGTGTGTGTGTGTGTGTGTGTGTGTGTGTGTGTTTTTTTTTTTTTTTTTAGTAAAAAAATATATATACAGTATATATCATACTGTCACCAGTCGGTAAACGCAGCCAAACAATGCATACCAGTCAATTGGGGTACTTCACACATCCCCACTACCAAAGAATGGCTCATTTAGAAAAGCCAAGACCGCAGAAATGGAACGACTAATCTGCGTAGCCAACGACACACCTACAAAATTTTCTTCCAAATGGGCCTGTTGGACTCACTTTCTAACAACGACAGAATACCACAACTTTATCATCCCCAACGCAACACAAGCAGACACCTCCAGAGACAGCCCACCCTAAACGGCCTGGCCACCAACCCACTTCCCAACATCCACCACAATGCACAACTAATACACAGAATTTCTAAAAAATTTGTACCCCCGCTTTCCATACATCTGTATACCCACTCCCGCGGAGGGGGAGAGAGATGGTACCCAATCCGCCCCCTCACCCCCCCCCCATCCCCTATCCCCCCTCTTTACTCCCAACACCCCTCCCTACCACCCCACCTACCCCAACTTTCCTTAAAACCACCCCTGAACCCTACCCTTATCTTGGATATCCAGAAGCATGATACCCTACTCAGACACATCCCTACCACAACACTTTTGCCCTATTTTTTGAAGCTTCAGAGGGGTAAGATGACAAGACCGTTTTTACTTCATCATCCATCTTTCTCACTTATTTGATAATGAGACACCAAACAAACTTCAATTCGCCCACTAACTGTTATCCATTCATCCGACTATAATTACTGCGATCACTCTTAAATCGACCTCACTCAAACCCCCTCCCGTTTATAACACTAAACCTTATTTTTATGTACTGTGCTCTGCTTAGGTTAACTGTCACGTGCACTCTTATGTGATACTAGTTGCTTCTGTAACATGCTCTACTATGTTGTAACTATTTTATTTACAATAAAAATTTTCATGGGAAAAAAAAAAATACTGTCGCCAGTCAGTGTTCCTGATCATCGCCACACCAGTTATGATGACACTGCACTGGTGACAGTATGGGAACTTTCCAACAGCTACACAGAAATAAAAATGCTCTTCTTTAGTAGGGTTGGGGCAGGCTAGAACCCCTGTCAGAATTTTATTTTTTTCTGTGGCTCTGTTGTAGACTTTTCATAACTTCTGTTTAAAAAAAATATTGTCAGCATGATAGGAAGTAAAGGGTAATCTCGCCAATGGAGCCCCTGTAAAACCAGACGGTGGTTCACAAGTCGAAGTTGATCTTCTTTTCTTTTCAGGGTTTTTGACATGTAGGTTATTGCAGTAAAAATCATGTGTGCACAAGTGTGATGTTTGAAGATTCTCTGGCACACATCCTTAGGAATGTATCTAGTTTGTAGCTCTACCTTGGGCTTCCATGTTCTAATGTGTAAAGTAAGTCAGTACTATAAAACTAGCTGGGCTGCCCAAAGGCCTTATTGTTTGGAGCAAGTATGCAGATCATCAGTCGCCTACACGTTTTGTAAAGTCATGCATGTTGCTGCTTGTTTGCA
This sequence comes from Lithobates clamitans, assembly GCA_037952925.1. Lineage (NCBI taxonomy): Eukaryota > Metazoa > Chordata > Amphibia > Anura > Ranidae > Lithobates > Lithobates clamitans. The sequence goes on along the minus strand of JBBGZY010000378.1, from coordinate 4,132,721 downwards.
TTTATCGGAGAGCTCCAGGTTATGTAAAAAAAATGAAAATGAGGATCTGCTAAATTTAAAAACTGTGACCAAGGAATTATTTTACATCTCTTGCCTGGCTGTGGGAGAGCAGCAAATGTGCCATTGAGATTCTAACATGCTGCTAATATTTGTGTCTGTACCTGCCACTAAAGCGTGCTAATTGACGGCACTATGCACATAGGGCAAAATGGCTTCTATTATATCATTAGAACCAAGCTTCGTACTTGTCTCAGTTCAGACATGAACCTCTGCAACATGTCTAGTAGAAGGGCACAGACATTCCTGCAAATGAGTCAGTCAAAGGTCCTGGAAATTACAGAAGTAATTATCATCTGTTTTTAAGGCTGGGTTCACACTGGTCCGACAAACGCTCCGACATTGGGAGCTCATGTCGCATGACGTGTGAAATGTAATGTTTCCCTATGGGAGCCGTCCTAACTGGTCCGACACAAGTCGTTCCGACTTTAGAAATGCTCCCTGTACTACTTTGGTCCGACTTTGATCCTACTTCAGCCTATTGACTATCATTGAAGTCGGATCAAAGTCGGATTGCCGTCTTGCATGATCCGACTTCGGCATGCGACTTGTGCTCAGATGTTCTTGAGGGGGAACTCCGCGCCAAATTTTAAATAAAAATCCGGCATGGGTTCCCCCTCCAAGAGCATACCAGGCCCTTGGGTCTGGTATGGACCTTGAGGGGAACCCCCTACGCCGAAAAAACGGCGTGGGGGGTCCCCCCCAATCCATACCAGACCCTTATCCGAGCACGCAGCCCGGCCGGACAGGAATGGGGGTGGGGACGGGCGAGCGCCCCCCCCCCTCCTGAACCGTACCAGGCCGCATGCCCTCAACATGGGGGGTTGTTGCCTTGGGGGAGGGGGGCGCGCTGCGGCCCCCCCACCCCAAAGCACCTTGTCCCCATGTTGATGAGGACAAGGGCCTCTTCCCGACAACCCTGGCCGTTGGTTGTCGGGGTCTGCGGGCGGGGGGCTTATCGGAATCCGGGAGCCCCCTTTAATAAGGGGGCCCCCAGATCCCGGCCCCCCACCCTATGTGAATTGAGTATGGGGTACATGGTACCCCTACTCATTCACCTAGGGAAAAAGTGTCAATTTAAAAAAAAAAACACTACACAGATTTTTAAAGTATTTTATTAGACAGCTCCGGGGGTCTTCTTCCGACTTCGGGGGTCTCTCCGGTTCTTCTCCGCGCTCTCCGGGTCTTCTGCCGGGCTCCTCCGCTCTCTTCTGCTCTTTTGCCGCTCTTTTGCTTAAGCAGAGGAGTCCGGTCTTCAGTCTTCGGTCTTCTGCCCTCTTCTCCTGATGTTGACACGACGCTCTCTCCGGCTAGAATGCTCTCTGTGCGCTCTGCTCTGACTTATATAGGCGGTGACCCCGCCCCCTTATCCCGTCACAGTCCCTGGGCATGCTGGGACTATGACGGCATACGGGGGGCGTGGTCATCGGGTGATGACCACGCCCCCTAAAACGTCACAGTCCCAGCATGCCCAGGGACTGTGACGGGATAAGGGGGCGGGGTCACCGCCTATATAAGTCAGAGCAGAGCGCACAGAGAGCATTCTAGCCGGAGAGAGCGTCGTGTCAACATCAGGAGAAGAGGGCAGAAGACCGAAGACTGAAGACCGGACTCCTCTGCTTAAGCAAAAGAGCGGCAAAAGAGCAGAAGAGAGCGGAGGAGCCCGGCAGAAGACCCGGAGAGCGCGGAGAAGAACCGGAGAGACCCCCGAAGTCGGAAGAAGACCCCCGGAGCTGTCTAATAAAATACTTTAAAAATCTGTGTAGTGTTTTTTTTTTTAAATTGACACTTTTTCCCTAGGTGAATGAGTAGGGGTACCATGTACCCCATACTCAATTCACATAGGGTGGGGGGCCGGGATCTGGGGGCCCCCTTATTAAAGGGGGCTCCCGGATTCCGATAAGCCCCCCGCCCGCAGACCCCGACAACCAACGGCCAGGGTTGTCGGGAAGAGGCCCTTGTCCTCATCAACATGGGGACAAGGTGCTTTGGGGTGGGGGGGCCGCAGCGCGCCCCCCTCCCCCAAGGCAACAACCCCCCATGTTGAGGGCATGCGGCCTGGTACGGTTCAGGAGGGGGGGGGGCGCTCGCCCGTCCCCACCCCCATTCCTGTCCGGCCGGGCTGCGTGCTCGGATAAGGGTCTGGTATGGATTGGGGGGGACCCCCCACGCCGTTTTTTCGGCGTAGGGGGTTCCCCTCAAGGTCCATACCAGACCCAAGGGCCTGGTATGCTCTTGGAGGGGGAACCCATGCCGGATTTTTATTTAAAATTTGGCGCGGAGTTCCCCCTAAAGATTCATACCAAACACAGTGTCGGGCATTGGCGGGGATCCAAGTCGGATCCCCGTTCATTGAAAGTCGGACACATGCCGGCTTCATGTCGCGGGGCAAAGTCGGATCCAAAGTAGGACGGCTGTCGTGTCGCACCAGTGTGAACCCAGCCTAATACATTTTTCCAACAGCTGACAGTACGATGATATGTCTGCCCTAGCTGCCTGAACCTGGTAATGAGGCATCTAATTTAAAGGCAAAACTTTATTTTTAGATTTATATAGAGTGGTAAGGGGTTAGAACCTCTGTCATGTTTTATTGCTGTTTGTGCTTGATAGAGACATTCACTCTAAATGTCTTGACCACTTATATCAAAGGGAATGAAAAGTGTAAATCAAACATTTTGAGTTACCACCAGAACAGGAATAAAGAGAAAGTTGTCTAATGGGGACATTTGTTCCTGTAACAATGCTCTAAAAGGGGATTTGCCTAATATTGGAAAGATGTTCCCTCACTTTCCTTTAAATCTGCCGGACAGGAAGTGAAGGGAGCAAGTAAAAGGAAGGACACAGATAGTGAAAAAAAAGCTGAGTGGTTTTAACCCACCCCTATGCTATCCAAAATGGGAGGGGGGGGGGGATTTGGCTTTAGATACTTTAAAGCAGAGTTCCACCAAAAAGTGAAAGCTCCACTTATCATCTTCAACCCCTTGACACCTTTCGGGGAGGGGGGTGCGGATACCTGTCAAACAAGTACTCGCTCCCACGTCCATGTAAGGGTGCGACGAGACCTGTGTCATGTAGGGACCATTCAGAAAGCGCATGCGCAGTAGGAAACAGGCTGTGAAGCCTCAAGGCTTCACTTCCTGTTTCCCTTAGTAAGGATGCCAACGCCTGCACCCGAAGCAGATGCACGGGTCAGCCTCGGGTGCCGTAATTGCGGGCTCCCTGGACAGGTAAGTGTCAGCTGGAACTCCTCTAAGTATGGCTGTGGCCATCTTAATTAAGGACAGAACATTCATGTAGTATTTACTTTCTGGAATTTATATGCCCTTAGGTCAGGCATGAAGACAGGAGGGTGTGTTTAGCTGAGAAAGCCCCTCTTTCCCTCCTTCAGATAAAAGAATGAAAAAAGATAAAATGCCCCTGAAGACTCCTGGGTTGTATAACAAAATTTTAGCCTAGGCCAGAAACCAGGAAGCAACTGAAGAAATGTTAAAAGGGGTTTAAAACGAGTAGATATATCTATTAATGCTAGCAAACCAAGGATTAAAAATGCTTAAAGTGTTACTAAACCCACAACAGTAAAATCAGTGTGTATATGCAGTAATGCATGCTTGTTATACTCGCTGTGGAACCTAAGGGGTTATTCCTCTGCATTGTGTAAAAAAGGCTGTTTGATCCTGTATGCACAGATCCTCCCCTTCTTGCATTCTCCAAAACCTCTCCGGATGAGACAAAGTTAGTGGAGTCAGTCTGCACCTTTCGGTTTGGATGCCAGGACGTGTCTCTATGTGACGGCCGTTTATATGCAAGTATATACTATCTTCATTCCTTCAAACCATCTTTGCACCACCAACCTGTCCTTATGTGGCACAGAGCGACGTACTCTTCTTCTTTTTTTTTTTTTTTTTTTATGGCTTCAGTGTCCTTTAGCTGTTCATTGTCCCTTGGGGGAGTTTGGTATTCTTTCAATTTCAATTCCATCACTTTTATGCAATACTGAAGCATATCGACAAGACCAGCCACTTTAAGCAGGAGGTTCATGGAGACACAGTTCTGTCTGTTTTTAATAATTCTATGGAATGTTTTAATTGGTGATACCACTACAATATACATACACGATTGACCTTCTCATAACACCCCTGAAGAAAGAGACATTTGATACTCTTAAACGCGTCGTGTGAACTCAGAGAATTTTCATAGTGCAATCTGTGTGGTGATTTTGTTTACAGAAACTGTGACCGTTCCAATACATTTTATTGTTAATTTTTGTATTATGTTTAATAAATTATACCTTTTTCAATAATCTACTATGCCAGTGCCTTTAGGGGTTTTTCTTTTTGTGGAGTCAGTCTGCACATGCTCACTTTGCTATGTATTGCTAGAGTGTTTGTTTGTTTTTTTTGTTTTTCTCTTGTGAAGGTGCATGTGATCATCACAGGGCCAATCGGCACTGTCCAGACAGTGGGTCAGGCATCCTCATAGGACAGCCAGTGCAGTATGAGGACCCCTCCTACAAACTTTAACCAGACACTGATAGAAGTCACTAGACTGCTATATACTGCTGATGAAAAAAAAGTACATAGCAGTTTATATTTACTAAAATAATTGCATTTTCATGTTCTGTGTACTATGGGAGACCAGATATAGTGAATGCAGGGTCCTGGGTTTAGTAACACTTAAATGTTGAGAGAATTTAGTTCTGCCTTATGGCCGGTTCACACCATAGAAACACAGTCTAGATGCGTTTCGTATGCATCTTTTCATGCACGTTTTTGATGTGTTCTGGTGCGATTTTGATGAGTTTTACTGCGTTCCAGTACAGTTCAGAGCAAAAAAAATGTAGCATGTCAAAAAACGCACTTGACTGCATGTGGTGTGAACCGGCCCTAAATGTACTGGTGGTATAGTTTATTAAGCAATGTGCTGGTTCACTTCAGAGATGTACATTTTCCTGCAGCTAGGTCCTTCAAGTTGCTCTTCTTCTTTTTTTCTTTTTTTTTTAGTCCATAGCTAAAAACCCATTGCTTCTGTATTATTTTTGTGCAGCGTAATTCCCAGCATGGGAAGAGCGGAGAAGGAATTGAATGTAGATTAGAGAATGCACATAGTCTGCAAAGTCCTTGGTTTTCTTCTTTTTTTCTCTTTTAATGTGGATAGTAGTGTGGTTAGTTTGCTCACCGTGTGCTGTTAACGCTGGGTGGTCTGTATCATTTTCCTCACTGGCAAGTTTTTCTTCCTCCATAGAGATGTTATATTTGTGCCAGCTCAGACTCATTTTTTTGACATAAAAGGGCATTGCAGCTGCTGAGCTCAACATTGCAGTCAGCTGGGAAAAAGCAAGCACTCAGGCAAATAAGGGGGCTTGATTCGCTTGAATGGCGACAGAATGCGTGAAACGAGGCGACTAGCATGGTGTATGTGCTGTGTAAGTAGGCTGTTTGCTCTGCAATATTCCACTATTGATTTTATCTGCTGTGTTGACATTTCTAATGTAAAATCCTTCTTTTAAATATGTGTCTATAGATATTATGTCCTGATTGAATACTGCTTTTTCAGCTTCTGACCACTTTTCAGTCATACACATAATAATATTTATTATAAATTTTATTGGCAAGGTCAAGATTATGTGGCATATATTTTGGGTAAATTATATGATTCAAGGCTCCTCCTTCTTTCTTTTTTTTTTTAAATTTTTATTTTTTTATGTCCATATTTCTTACTAGGCCACATTCATTTTAAAGTAAAGCTTTTTAGTTCAATCAGAGGTCAGTATTTTTATGATCATAAGAAGATAAGTTGTCAGCTGCCGTATTGGGATATTGTTCTGAATCCTTTTGGTTAGAATGTATGCAACCAGGTTGATGTTTGTCTGACTTTTTTTTTCTCCTGCAAAGTAAAAGCATATAATGGGCTAGTATGCATCGCATACTAGCCTATTAGGTGCCACTTACCTGCAAATGAAGCCTGCGATGTCCCCGCTGGTGGCCGCATCCATCTTCACCCCTCTTCCTTCCAGGGCCGTGGACTCTCTGTGACTGGTCAGTCGCGTGACATCACTCCCGCACATGCGCGTGGGAGCCGCCAGTCACGGCACGAGCCTCTAAGAAACGGCATGATCGTGCCCTTCCTTTAGTGTGCATGCGCCAATGATGTTGGCGCAAACATATAGGGTAAATATCTCCTAAACTGTGCATGTTTAGGAGATATTTCAAGTACCTACGGGTGAGCCTTACCTGTAGGTAAAAGTGGTGTTACTAGTTTTACAACCACTTTAAATGAGAACACGAGAACATTTTTGCTCACTAACCCGTTCTTTTTGTCTATGGCCGACCAGGCCATAGACAAATGACGTCTTGGTCGGCAAGTGGAATACTGGGGTTATGGCTGCAGCAATATGCCTTAACTCCGGTATTGCTTTTGCTTTTTTTTTTTTTTTTTTTTTTCAGCTGGCAATTCTCTACAAGACAAAACGCTTCACGCTTACCCGACAATTGGTTAAGCCCGGGACCATCCAGCAACGGTAATGGCTTGCAATAGAGGTCAGTGAAGGCAAGAGGGCCTCTGCTCATCTCTTTGGCCTTGGAGGACTGGAGCAATGTCATTTCTGGTTCCTCCGGCATGTAAACAAGGCTTTTTTTTTTCTTGATCTTTTGCTTTTAAAGATAGAGGAGAGATTTAGATCTCTCCACAAAGAGGACCCGTCATGCTGTATTACTGTTGCAAGGAATGTTTACATAGCAATAAAGGTGATCAAAATAAAAAATTAAAGGGACCGTATAAATAAAAAAAATTTTTATTTTTTTTTAAAGTGCCCTCCCCCTTTTCTACAGAAGATGCTTTCTAAGAAGGCATGCTGTACAGTTTAATGCTTTGGAGGCAAGGCCTTGTTTCCTTGGACCGAAAGCTGACCAGTTATCCTAGAAAAAGTAGGCCCAGACCTGGATGAAGCTTCACATAATGTAGAGAGGATACCATGTCAAAGGTAAAGGTAAAACCATGTTCCTGTGACAATACAACCCCTGGCAACGTTTTTGTGGTGTTCATTCAAAATGTTCATTCAATTGTGTAGAAAAAAAACTAATCGCAGACATGCCTCAAAACTATTTTAATTTAACATTCCAACCTTCTGGCTTTAAGAAACACTTGAAAAAAGAAAACTGTAGTCAATTGCAACTTTTTTTGCAGCTCAAGCAGAGAAAAAAAAAAAGAATCGCTCAATTCTGTGGAAAATATTATAGAATCACCATGTACTTTGCAGTTCTAAAACAAACATCTGCATCTGATTACATCTGCTAATTAATCTGCAGTTAAACAGTACTTGCACACCTTGGTGAGCTGTTGCACCAACCTGATTGTTATGAATCATGGCTCCAACAATAGAGATGTCAGTTGAAACAAAGGGGAGGATTATAAAACTTCTGCAAGAAGATAAATCCTCACGGAATGTTGCAAAAGATGTTGGTTGTTCCCAGTCAGCTGTGTCTAAAATCTGGACCAAGTACAAATCCAATGGGAAGGTTGTTAAAGGGAAGCATAATGGTAGACCAAAAAAGACCTCACCGCGTCAAGCTAGAAAACATAAAGCATAATGCCTTAAAAACAGAAAATGCACAACAAAACAAATGAGGAGCAAATGGTCAGACACTGAACTCAATGTCTGTGACCGAACTGTAAGACATTGCCTAAAGGAATTGGGATTTACATCCAGAAAAGCCAAACAAAAACCATCAGTAACACCTAAAGAGGAAAAAATAACAAGTTTACAGTGGACTAAAGAAAAGCACTCATGGATTGTGGATGACTGGATGAAAGTGATATTCAGTGATGAATCACCAATCTGCATTGGGCAGGGTGATTATGTTGAAGCTTTTGTTTGGTGCTGTTCCAATGAAATGTATGAACGACTGCCCGAAAAAAACATGCAAATTTCCACAATCATTGATGAAAGGGGTTGCATGTCAAGTATCGGTACGGGGGCGATGACCGTAATTAAATCTTCAATAAATGCACAAGTTTATATTAAGATTTTGGACACTTTTCTTATTCCATCGATTGAAAGGATATTTGATGATGACATTTTGCAGGATGATGCATCTTGCCATAGAGCAAGATGCATCATCCTGCAAAATGAGCAAGTCTGTCAACTTTCCTTCAATAAAGACAGACATATAATGTCAATGGCATGGCCTGCAAATAGTCCTCAATCCAGTTGAAAAATCCTATGGTGGAAATGAAAGAAAATGGTCCATGACAAGGCTCCAACCTGCAAAGCTGAGCTGGCAACTGCAGTAAGAGAAGGTTGAAGCCGGATTGATGAAGAATACTGTTTGTCGACCGTTAAATTCATGCCTCAGAATTCAAGCTGTTATAATAGCCAGAGGTGATGTACTGTACTGTAGTGTGTGTGTGTGTGGGGTTTTTTTTTTCCATAATTCCATATTTTGCTCAGCATTGAGTAATTCCATATTTTTTCCTCTGCTTGATCTGTAAAAACAATTGCAATTGATTTTTCTTATTTTTTAATTTTTTAAGTGTTTCTTAAAGCCAGAAGGTTGGAATGTTAAATGAAAATAGTTTAGAGCAGGGCTCGACAAACCCCGGGCGCCAGGTCGCATTTGCGACTAGAATTAGCGACCTGGCGCTGGGGCGGCACAGCTGGGGTATCCTGTGTCCGTTCGACAACCCCCCCCCCCCCCCCGCCCGCCGCGATCGCGCTGGGCTGCGCCGGTAATTGAGGCCCCGGCTTTGCGGCCTACTGCAGTCCTATGGTTCCTGGTTCCTTCTGCAATCGGGCGCCCTCTGGTGGTGGCCGTTGGTACTACAAGACATCCACCAATGCTAATGGAGCTTTCCCTACCTGTTTTCACTGCCTGCTCATCTCCTTCCCTTTACTTAGAACCCCCAAACATTATATATATTTTTTATTCTAACACCCTAGAGAATAAAATGGCGGTCATTGCAATACTTTCTGTCACACCGTATTTGCGCAGCGGACTTACAAGCGCACTTTTTTGGGAAAAAATATTTTTTTAAATTAAAAAATAAGAAAACAGTAAAGTTAGCCCAATTTTTTTTATATTGTGAAAGATAACGTTACGCCGAGTAAATTGATTCCCAACATGTCACGCTTCAAAATTTCATCCGCTCGTGGAATGGCGACAAACTTTTACCCTTTAAAATCTCCATAGGCGTCGTTTAAAAAATTCTACATGTTGCATGTTTTGAGTTACAGAGGGGGTCTAGGACTAGGATTATTGCTCTCGCTCTACCGATCGTGGCGATACCTCACGTGTGGTTTGAACACCGCTTTCATATGCGGGTGCTACTCACATATGCGTTCGCTTCTGCAAGCGAGCTCGGCGGGACGGGGCGCATTTAAAAAAATTATTATTTTTTCTTATATATTTTACTTTTTATTTTTACACTGTTTTTTAAAAAAAATAAAAATTGGGTCACTTTTATTTCTATTACAAGGGATGGGGCACATTTAAATTTTTTTTTTTCTTATTTATTTTAACTTTTATTTTTTCACTGTTCTTTTAAAAAAAAAAAAAGTCACTTTTTTATTCCTATTACAAGGAATGTAAAAATCCCTTGTAATAGAAAAAAAGCATGACAGGTCCTCTTAAATATGACATCTGGGGTCAAAAAGACCTCAGATCTCATATTTACACTAAAATGCATTATAAAAAAAAAAAAAAAAAAAAAAAATGTCCCTTCAAGAGCTATGGGTGGAAGTGACGATTTGACATCGCTTCCGCCCTGCAATGACTTGGAGATAGGCGGGGGGGGCCATCTTCCTCTCACTTGTCTCCATGTCAGGCCAGGGACAGATCCGGATCGCCTCCGCCGTTACCGACGGCCACGGTAAGCGGTGAAGGGCACCGGAGAGCGGCGGTAGGGGGGGCCCTCTCCTGCCGCCGATAAAAGTAATCTCGCTGCTAATCTGCTGCAGAGACCACTTTTATCTGAAAGAGAACCGCCGGCTCTTGAAGAGAATACCGGGGTTATGGTAGCTAGCTGCTACCATAACAACGGTATTTTTCTTCAAAGACAGGACGTATATAGTCGTCCTGCGGGAAGGAAGTGGTTCATTAAAATGAATTTATTATTTGTCATCTCCCTGCTTGGCCCCTTTCACACGGGCTGTCTGATCAGGTTCACCTGTCAGTTTTTCAGGTGGACCTGATTGGATCCTTAGCGAGAATATGGTGGTCTTGTGTCCCTGCATGGCAGGAAATAAAAGCAGACACATTAGTTCTAGTCGTCTCTGTGTAAATTTAAGATTGGTTAATTTTTATATTGAAAATAAAGCTTTGTCGGTCGTTTAAAAAAAACAAAAAAAAACCTGGCTCCTAACTTTTTTAGCTGGCTCCTAGATTCCAAGCAAATTTGTCAAGCCCTGGTTTAGAGGCATGTCTGTGATTCTGTTTTTTTATTTCTACACAGTTAAACCCTCAATGAACATTTTTCCAAGAGTGGTGATTTCATACTTTTTGCCAGGGGTTGTAGTTGCAAATATTGTTAGGAAGTTTGAGTTCAATGGAAGTGTAACCAGCCTCTCTATACATGGCCAGAAGAGAAAAACCAACCACAGATTGAACAGTATAGTGAGATTGGTAGACCAATGGCCAAGGAAAATTCCCATACTGGCGATGCTAGCAGAACTTTGAGGTTGGTCAGCATCTTATCACACTATCTGTCTCTTTTTGAATGACCGTACGTTCAAAGAGAAACCCAGAAGGACTCGGCAAAACTGGAATTTGCTAAAATGCACATTGATAAGTCACAATGCTTCCAAGAGAACATTCTTTGGACAGATGAGACAAAACTGGAGATTTTTAGCAGGTCATATCAGCTCTAGGTTCACAGATGAATACATTGAGCTTTCAGTTGAAAAAAAAAAAACATTGTGCTTGCTGTGAAACATGCAAGAAGCTTGGTTTCGTTTTAGGGCTGCTTTGCTATGTCTGACACTGGGTGCCTTTTCATCTCTACAAGACTGTCAAGGAATTCTGGAGTGAAACACGCTGCTTAGTGTCAGAAAGCTCTGTCTCAGGCACAGCTCATAGGTCCTTCAACAGGATAATGACCCAAAATCGCTAAAAGCACCTAAGAACAAAATATGGAGCTGTTCTGAAGTGGCCTTCAATGAGCTTTGATCTGAATCCTATCGCACATCCAAGGAAAGAGCTGAAATGTGTGATCTGGAGACCACTTTTAAAGCTGAGACAGCTGGAGCAGTATTCTTAACAGTATTCTTAACTCCTTGCCACCAACAGTACACACATATGCCCTCTCGGTGGGTGGGCCTTAACACAGAGCGGCCGTGTATATGCGGCAATGTGTAAACTACTTACCATGCTGAGAGCACGCTCCTAGCATGGTAGCTGGTGGGGAATGGTAAGCTCCCAATGCATACTAGTGATTGGGAGCTTTCCGATCATGTGACCGCTGTCGCATGACCTGAATGCCCACCTCCATCTCCTGCCATCTGAAGCCTTTTAAAGGGCTGGGAGGCGCCGGTGCTAAACGGTTAAGAATACTGGGCCAAACTACCTCTTGACTGGTACAAAATTATCCTTGAGAGCTACCAAACTTCTTATGCAGCCATTGCCTCTAAGGTTGTACAATACAATATGTAAGAAAAGAAATGTGGGAATAAAAAAATAAATAAATAAATACAAATTCACTTCATGGGCTGCCATATGCGCGTTTGCCGCCTGAAAATAAGCTCATGGTCCTTTTTTAAGTGACAAGCATAGTCCTGTATGTGACTGTTCCAGTGAGGGGAGAAGGAAAACAGTGAACGGAGGGCTGGCAAGACAGAGGGTGTGCTTTAACCGCTTCAGCCCCGGAAGAATTTACCCCCTTCCTGACCAGAGCACTTTTTGTGATTTGGCACTGCGTCGCTTTAACGGACAATTGCGCGGGCGTGCGACGTGGCTCTCAAACAAAATTGACGTCCTTTTTTTCCCACAAATAGAGCTTTCTTTTGGTGGTATTTGATCACCTCTGCGATTTTTATTTTTTGCGCTATAAACAAAATAAGAGCGACAATTTTGAAAAAAAACGCATTATTTTTTACTTTTTGCTATAATAAATATCCCCTAAAAATATATAAAAAAAAAACATTTTTTTTCCTCAGTTTAGGCCGATACGTATTCTTCTACATATTTTTGGTAAAAAAAAAATAAGCGTTTGGTTTGCGCAAAAGTTATAGCGTTTACAAAATAGGGGATAGTTTTATGGCATTTTTATTAATTTTTTTTTTTTTTACTAGTTTTGGCGGCGATCAGCGATTTTTATATTGTGACTGCGACATTATGGCGTACACATCGGACATTTTTGACACATTTTTGGGACCATTGTCATTTATACAGCAATCAGTGCTATAAAAATGCATTGATTCCTGTGTAAATGACACTGGCAGTGAAGGGGTTAACCACTAGGGGGCGGGGAGGGGTTAAATCAGTACTAGGGAGGTGTTTCTAACTGTAGGGGGGGGTTGGGCTGTGTGTGTCAGTACACTGATCTCTGCTCCGATGAAAGGGAGCACAGATCGAGTGACACTGTCATTAGGCAGAACGGGGAGATGCTGTTTACATCAGCATCTCCCCGTTGCTACGCTCCGTGAGACGATCGCGGGTATCCCCGCGGTGATCGAGTCCGCGGGACCCGCGACCCGACTCACGGAGCTCCCGGCCGGCGCGCGTGTAACGACACGGCGGGAAATGGACCTGTACGCCCATTTGCCCAGCCGTGCCATTCTGCCGACGTACATCGGCGTGCGCCGGTCGGGAAGCTGTTAAAGTGATACTAAACGCACACTGTTACATTTACATTGTCCCTTCTATTTCTATTTCTGGATCTGGATTATGGCACTAATTCTTTCAAAAAACACCTAAGACCTATCAGTCTGGGTGTCACAACACTTCCTCAAACTTAACCTGTCCAAAACTAAGCTCATAATATTTCCTCCCCCACTTGCCTCTTCCCTGACTTCTCTGACAAGATTAATGGCACAACCTCGCATGCCAGGGTGCTTGGTGTTATCCTAGACTCTGATCTCCCCTCTTAGCACCACTTCCAACCACTCTCCAAAGCTTGCCGCCTCAACCCTGCAACATCTCCAATGTACACCCCTTCCAAACCAATGACGCCACAAAACTCCTAGTTGTCTCTCGCCTTGATTTACTGCAACTCCCTCCTCCATTGGCTTACCTTTTAAATAGACTATCCTTCAGTCCATTATGAATGCTGCTGCTAGACTCATCCACCTTACAGACTTTCAGCGTCTGCTACCCCTCTGCCAATCGCTCCATTGGCTGCCACTCATCTCACAAATTCAGTTCAAAATACCAACCGCTTACAGAGCCATCCCCCCAACCACCTCCCTCCCTCTGCCGCTTGAGACCGTTCAGCGGCTGTAGCTGCCGGCTTGTGCACGGACACGGCAGCCCTGCTCTTGCTGCTTTCCATCACTGGGACCATACAGCTCCACATTGTCGTACTGAGTGAGCTCTCCCGGGGCTCCTTGTCCCCCTCCAGGAACTCCGGGACTTGACACAGGCTTTTTCATCTGACTCTGCCTGGAAAGTTTGGGAGCTGAGCTTTTACAACGGAGATCACTGCCCCTCTCCATCAGCCCTAGGGCTTAAAGGGGTTGTAAAACCTCCTGTAATGCTGCAGCCCCCCCCCCCCCGAGCCCCCGTTTTACTTACCTGTACCCGCTCTATCATGTCCCAGGGACAAGCACACCAGCAAAAGCCAGTGTCTCGGGTCCTGATTAGATGGATTGATAGCAGCGCAGCCATTGGTTCCCGCTGCTGTCAATCAAATTCAATGACCCGAGGGGGGGGGCCGAGTCATACATTCGGCTTCTATGGACGCCAAATGAATGACTCGGGAGCGCGCCCGCAAAGTAAACCCCCCCCCCCCCCGGAAGAACGCTTCTCCTGGGGCGTTATCTAATGCGGGGAGGAGCCGTGAGAGCCGCCCAGGGACCCCAGAAGAGGATTTCAGGCCACTCTGTGCAAAACTAACTGCCCAGTGGAGTTAAGTATGACATGTTTGTTATTTTAAAAAAAAAACACAAAGCTTTAGTGTCACTTTAAGATATCCATCCATCCTGGCTCTCCGGAGATGACACAGAAGCCGTAAGTCAGTGTTCACAGGGCATATTCCTTCCCCTTGGTTTTATTGTTCGGAATTTTGATACATGGTTTCATTATTCTTCTTTTTGGAATTAGTCTGTTACTATTTTTACCTCTTATTATTCTACTGGAACTGCACTCCTTATGTTAATATATTTTTGTTCTTCTCTGGTCTTTTGAGTTTGAGAGCAGCGGCCGGAGAACAACATTTATTTTTATTACAAGTTTCCTTGGATATATCCATGCGCCTGGCTCTCTTGTTTATAGAAATCCAAATACCGTATATACTCGAGTATGAGTCGTTCCGAGTATAAGTCGAGGCCCTAATTTACCACAAAAAAATGGGAAAAACTTATTGACCCGAGTATAAGACGAGGGTGAGAAATGCACAGCTACTGTAAGTGGAAAATGGGGTCAACAATGCCCATTTGCAGCATCACTGTGCCAATTTGCATGCCTCACTGTGCCCATTTGCAGCCATAGGTCCCCTGAACTTCAAACTCGGTAGTTAAGGGTTCCTAGATGCCCCCTAGCTGCAGCAAAAATTTGGGGTCTCTGAACCCAAAGGGTCCCGAAATGACATTGCTGCAGATGGACACAGTTGACCGAATTTGGGGCCCCGTATGTCAGGGCCACTTAGTGCTAAGAACCCCAAATTTGGTGTGCAAACCCAGTGGAACTAGCAGCATAAAATTTCCAAAGCTGGGGTTTCTAGCACCAAGTGGCCCCGAGATACAGGGCCCCAAAAATTAGTTCAGAAAATGTCAAGCACTTTTCTGCAGCAGAGAATTACATTTTCCGAACCGATTTTGGGGCCCCGTATCTCGGGGCCTCTTAGAGCTAGGAACTTCAACTTTGGCTATGTTATGGTACCAGTTCCAGTGGGTTTGCACACCAAATTTGGGGTTCCTAGCACTAAGTGGCCCTGAGATATGGGGCCTCAAAGTCGGTTCGGAAAATGAAATTTTTTGCTGCAGAAATGTGCTTGACTCGAGTATAAGTCGAGGGGGGCACTTTCAGCACAAAAAAATGTGCTGAAAAATTCGACTTATACTCGAGTATATACGGTACTCTTTTCCTAATCAATATACAGCTGTCACATGACCCAGATCTTTCTCATCATGCCAGCATGGAAACATAAGCAGGAGGAGCTTCTAGTTCTCTGCTGTTGCTCACATGTTAAAAAACAGCATTTGGAATACAGTGTCAAATTATATCAATTATCTTTTTTGAATTGTTAATCAAACATATATTTGAAATTAAATCTTTATTTTGTGGAAATAACATAGTGTGGGCGAATTTCTTCCAGTCACAGGCTGTGTCATGTCCCCTCCAACCTGTGTCTTAGAATAAAAGTGAGGTGAAGCCATCATTAATCTACATGTAATATCTCGCTCCTTTTGCGTTTAGCACGTTGGTCGGCATGGAAGAGGGAGTGGGCTGTCATTTACCACTGGATACACCCACATGTGTGACTCTATAGTCACATGGGCTACTTAGCTGTGATAGGGAGGAAATGCTCTGCATAGAAACTCGCTGCAAACTGAGCATGTGCAGAGTTGCCACCATAGCTGCAAAATCCCTAGCTGAATTGGAGACATGAACAGACAGTGGAGATGGAGAGCAGCAGGATTTTTTTTTTTAAGTCAGTTTAGTGACTCTTTAAGTCCAACTAGTGAAATTTTATCCCTATTCTGAGTTGTCCTATATTATAAGAGCTATAATTCTCTTTGCAGTTGGAAATGCCTACAAAGGAAGCTGCTTGGCAAGAGAGTGGTGAGAAGAATGGCTTATAGGAGGAACAGATTTTATAGTAGGCATCACTGTTGTGATGTTAGAGGAGCCCCAAGCCCCCCCCCCCAAAAAAATGAAGACTGCCGCTACAGATACTGTAGCTGCTTACTTTAAATATTATGATACTTACCTGTCCAGGCATCCAGCGGTGTCCTCACCTGAGCCAATTCTTCTTGCCCTTTTTGGTGGAGCTCCTGTTTAACTTCATTCCCAGTTAGTTCAAAGAGCAGGTAATGTGCAGGGAGATGACACAGTTTTGCACAGTTGCAGACTCTTTACAATGTTTGTCACCTTCCCTAAACCTAATAGCGTGTAGCACAGCAGGCGTGGATGGTACACAAAAATGGATCCATCATTTCTAGATCTGGCTGGTGTAAGGGGCCTTACATTAAAGTATAACTAAAGAAAGAAGATTAGAGCACCAACCAGGTCTTTTTTTTGTGCCCTATTTCAGAGGGATTTTCTCTTGTTCCCTATATTGGCTATGGGACAGGAAATCAAGAGAAATCTCACCAATGGTACAGATGACAAAAAAAACAAAACTAACTTGGTCATAACGCTTCCTTAAGTCGACCATAGCTGGTTCAAATGCCAGCCGAGATTTCACGGTGGCCATGGTGTGTTCAGGGTGATGTGCAGTGTAAGTTTTCCACAACACACAGCTATTTGCTTTTAGGCCAAAAAGTTCAATTTTGGTCTCCTCTGACCAGAGCACCTTCTTCCACATGTTTGCTGTGTCCCCTGCATGGCTTCACACAAACTGCAAATGGGACTTATGGGTTTCTTTCAACAATGGCTTTCTTCTTGCCACTCTTCCATAAAGGCCAGATTTGTGGAGTGCACTACTAATAGTTGTCCTGTGGACAGATTCTCCCACCTGAGCTGTGGATCTCTGCAGCTCCTCCATGGGCCTCCTGTTACTTCTCTGATTAATGATCTCCTTGCCCGGCCTGTCATTTTAGGTGGACAGCCATGTCTTGGTAGGTTTGCAGTTGTGCCATACTCTTTCCATTTTCGGTTAATGGATTGAACGGTGCTCCTTGAGATGTTCAAAGCTTGGGGTATTTTTTTATAACCCAATTCTCTTTTTAAACTTCTCCAACTTTATCCCTGACATGTCTGGTGTGTTCCTTTTGGTCTTCATGATGCTGTTTGCTAAGGTTCTCTAACAAACCTCTGAGGGCTTCACAGAACAGCATTTGTATTGTACTGTATTTATACTGAGATTAAATTACACACAGGTGGGCTCTATTTACTAATTATGTGACTTCTGAAGGCAATTGGTTCCATTAGATTTTAGTTGGGGGTATCGGAGTAAAGAGTGCTGAATACAAATGCACGCCACACTTTTTGGGTATTTATTTGTAAAAAAATTTGAAAACCATTTATAATTTTAACTCCATTTCACAATTATGTGCCACTTTGTGTTTAGTCTATCACATAAAATCCCAATAAAATACATTCCGTTTTTGGTTTGGTAACATGACAAAATGTGGAAAGGGGAATGAATACTTTTTCAAGGCACTGTAAATTTGCATGCCAATTTAAAACGGTTTATTGCCATTATTTATTTTTACTCTTTTTCAAGAATGTTTTTTGTTTCGTTTTTTTTATTTTGAATGTGACCAGCAGCAGAGGACTAGAAGCTCCTCCTTCTGTTTTCCTGCAGACAGGATGGGAAAGATCTGGGTCATGTGACAGCTGTATATGGATTAGGAAAAATGCACCGAGAGGATATTTATTTTTTTTATTAAAATAATTACAGTGCCATCATCCACATACAGAAATAGAGACAATGTAAATTAAACAGTGTGTGTTTAGTATCACTTTAATGCACAATATAGTGTTCAGCTGTTTGCCTGGTGTCTGTCTTTGATAGCCATAACTATGTTGTTAGCATTAAAAACTGTGCAGACACTTTCTCATGAACAATTTATGTGCCTACAAATGTAACCATATTTAGAAATCTTTGCTGTGGACACACATTCATTTTGTCACCCCTGGGTTAGGATGGTAGGATGTGTGAACATGAGTGTTTTTCTATGTTGCCCTGTGCGTGATCTGCATTCTGTTCAAATGATGTTGAAAGCAGCTGGGGGCATCTGAGGTGAAACAAGTGTTATCTTTCTGGCACAGAGGCTAGTACATTAAAGAACTAAGATATTTTTTTTATTTTTTTATTATTAAGGCAAAGAACAAATGGCATCCTGCAGCAGCCCTTGACAACCAGGCAGTGTATTTTTGTTTTTTCTTTGGTTTGATTACAATAGGCTGACCAGAACTGATACTGACCTGATTGCTAAGCTTTGACTGCATCATATTGCTCTATGATCCAGTCCCTTTGTATCTTATTTTGCCTCTAAGCACATATTTTTTCCTGTTAATCAGACATAAGAGATTTTAATTGGCATCTCTGAGATGCATCTTGTTGAAAAAAATGAAAGTACGGTGCTGAATTTCAAGACTCTGCCAATTCTAAAGCTGGCCACAGCCATGGAGGGAGGTCAGCCATGATCTGATCACCGAAAGCTCTTTTTAAAATAGTTCATGCTGTTCACTTGCTTTCCTGATTAAGCGCAGATTAAAAGGAACTTGTCATGAGACTGATACATAACCTGCCACTGCCGATCTCCTGCTGAAACATTTTTAATTACCCGGTTACAACCGTGACTTTATCTTCTAACATTGATGAGTCAGGACAAGAGGTCCCAGTACCACCTGATTGTTTAGAAGATATACGGTCCTTTTCCCTTCCATCATTCCTTGTGAAAGATCTGTCTGTGTTACACCTGGTACTCCTAATTACATAGGAGATTAGAGTGATGATATCCTTTTAATACATTGTGTCCTGTACACAATCTGGTGTTTGATGTTTTGAAAAGCGAACCACCTGCAGGAACCCACATGCACATACAGTGGGTAGAGAAAATAATCCCCTCTTTTAAAATCACATTTTGTTGATTTGCAGCCTGAAATGAAGACGCACGGTTTTTGTTTTATCCAGCTGTATTTACTCAGTGCAACTTATAACATCCAAGTGAAAGATATAAAATCAGCATGTCAGAAAAAAATCAAAAGCAGAATCACTGAGTTGGAAAAAGGATTACCCCCCATTTGTCAGTATTTTGTTGAACCACCTTTTGCTTTAAAGGGGTTGTAAACCCTCAAGGTTTTTCACCATAATGCATTCTATGCATTGCGGTAAAAAACCCTTCTGTAGTGCAGCAGCCCCCCAGAGCCTCCCTTTTACTCACCTGATCCCGATCGTTCCATCAATGGGGATGAGCACAGCAGCTCCAACCACTGTCCCGTGTCCTCATTGATTAGATTGATAGCAGCAGGAGCCACTAGCTCCCACTGCTGTCAATCAAATCCAGTGACACGGGATTCGGGGGGCAGGGCCGAGTCCTGCTGTCTGTGTCAATGGACTCTGCAGCAGGACTCGGGAGCGTGTCCGTACAAGTGCCCTCATGAAAAGCGGCTCTGCGTGGAAGAGGAAGTGCCAGGAGCGCCGCTGTGGGACCCCAGAAGAGGAGGATCGGGGCCGCTCTGTGCAAAACCTATGCACAAAGGAGGTAGGTATGACATGTTTATAAAAAAAACTTTAAACCCCTTTTAATTACAGCCTTTAGTCTGTTTGGATATGTCTCTACTACATTTGCACATGTAGACTTGGCAATATTTGCCCACTCTACTTTGCAGAACTGCTCAGGTTCACTTAAATGTGATGGTGACCGTTTGTGGACTGCAGTCTTCAAGTCATTCCGCAGATTTTCAATGGGGTTCAAGTCTGGGCTCTCTGACCAGGCCATGCAAGGACAGTCACATTTTTCTCTATCAACCACATTTTTGCTGTGTGCCTTGGGTCATTGTCATGTTGGAAGGTAAACCTTCTTCACATTAACAACTTTCTGGCCGAGGGCAGCAGATTTTTTTTCAAAAATGTGATGGCATTTTGCTCAGAGAAACACCCTCATAACAGGATATTGCCACCTCCATGGTTTACTGTAGGAATGGTGTTATTTGGATGGTGAGCTGTGTTGGATTTCTGCCAGACACATCATTTCGTGTTGAGGCAAAATCATTCCATTTTAGTCTCATCTGATCATAAGACATTTGTTCCATGTGGCTTCAGAATCTTCAAGGTGTGTTTTTGGCAGCGCTCAATTGTGACTGCATGTGGCCTTTCTAGAGGAGTGGTGTTTTTTTCTTTCAAC